>ML104856.1:128152-210689 GCA_003697995.1 Taxidea taxus jeffersonii
AACTGCTAGAGCTTGTACAGGAATTCAGTAAAGTGTCAGGATATAAAATCAATGCACAGAAATCAGTTGCATTTCTTTACACCAACAACAAGACAGAAGAAAGAAAATTAAGGAGTCAATCCCATTTACAATTACACCCAAAACCATAAGACACCTAGGAATAAACCTAACCAAAGAGGCAAAGAATCTATACTCAGAGAACTATAAAGTACTCATGAAAGAAATTGAGGAAGACACAAAGACATGGAAAAATGTTCCATGCTCATGGATTGGAAGAATAAATATTGTGAAAATGTCTATGCTACCTAAAGCTATCTACACATTTAATGCAATGTCTATCAAAATCCCATCCAATTTTTTCAAAGAAATGGAACAAATAATCCTAAAATTTATGTGGAACCAGAAAAGACCTCAAATAGCCAAAGGAATATTGAAAAAGAAAGCCAAAGTTGGTGGCATCATAATTCCAGACTTCAAGCTCCATTACAAAGCTGTCATCATCAAGACAGTATGGTACTGGCACAAAAACAGACACATAGATCAATGGAACAGAATAGAGAGCCCAGAAATATGGTCTATGGTCAACTAATCTTTGTCAAAGCAGAAAAGAATATTCAATGGAAAAAAGACAGCCTCTTCAACAAATGGTGTTGGGAAAATTGGACAGCCACATGCAGAAAAATGAAATTGGACCATTTCCTTACACCACACACGAAAATAGACTCAAAATGGATGAAGGACCTCAACGTGAGAAAGGAATCCATCAAAATCCGAGGAGAACACAGGCAGCAACCTCTTTGACCTCAGCCACAGCAACTTCTTCCTAGGAACAATGCCAAAGGCAAGGGAAGCAAGGGAAAAAATGAACTATTGGGACTTCATCAAGATCAAAAGCTTTTGCACAGCAAAGGAAACAGTTAACAAAACCAAAAGACAGCTGACAGAATGGGAGAAGATAAAGGACTAGTATCTAAAATCTATAAAGAGCTTAGCAAACTCAACACCCAAAGAACAAATAATCCAATCAAGAAATGGGCAGAGGACATGAACAAACATTTCTGCAAAGAGGACATCCAGATGGCCAACACACACATGAAAAAGTGCTCCACATCACTGGGCATCAGGGAAATACAAATCAAAACCACAATGAGATACCACTTCACACCAGTTAGAATGGCTAAAATGAACAAGTCAGGAAATGACAGATGCTGGCGAGGATGTGGAGAAAGGGGAACCCTCCTACACTGTTGGTGGGAATGCAAGCTGGTGCAACCACTCTGGAAAACAGCATGGAGGTTCCTCAAAAAATTGAAAATAGAGCTACCTTATGACCCAGCAATTGCACTACTGGGCATTTACCCTAAAGATACAAATGTAGTGATCTGAAGGGGCACGTGTACCCAAATGTTTATACCAGCAATGTCCACAATAGCCAAGTTATGGAAAGAACCTAGATGTCCATCAACAGATGAATGGATAAAGAAGAGGTGGTATATATATACAATGGAATACTATGCAGCCATCAAAAGAAATGAAATCTTACCATTTGCAACGACATGGATGGAACTAGAGCATATTATGCTTAGCGAAATGTCAATTGGAGAAAGACAACTATCATATAATCTCCCTGATATGAGGAAGTGGAGATGCAATGGGGGTGGGGATTAAGGTGGTAGGAAAAGAAAAAAATGAAACAAGATGGGATCGGGAGGGAGGCAAACCAAAAGAGAGTCTTAATGTCACAAAACAAACTGAGGGGGGTGGGGAGGAGGGGGTTGGGAGAGGGTGGTGGGGTTACATTATATGTTTAAATTTAAAAAAAGCTTAAAAAAAACATACACACACATAAAACCAAAAAAAAAGGGTCATATAGTCATATTTTTATTGGAATCCATTAAAATCATTATGTAATCCACCAGTAAAAAAAAAAAAAATACATATAGTTCGTTGATAGGGTAGCAGCAGTCAGTGAAATATATAATGGCTGCAAAGTTTCAGAACAGATACAAAACATGAATCTTCAGATTCAGGGAGTCTCAGAGAATCTCACTTAGAATAAATAAAAAGCAATCCATACCTAAATTTCATGAAAATAAAATACCTTATTACCAAAACAAAAAGTAGATATTTAAAATAGCCAGAGGGGGAAAAAAAAAACAAATTATTTGCAAAGAAGTAACAATAAGGCTTATTTGTTAACAACACTGAAGACAAAAGATTGGAAAACTATATCTTGAGTATGTTGGGGGGAAAAACAAAAACAAAAACAAAAACACCATATACCTAGAATATGTTCTCAAGGAAACTTCCTTTCAAAAACAAGGATGAAATAGAGGGGCACCTAGGTGTCTCAGTCAATTAAGCATTTCCCTTCCACTCAGGTCAGGATCCCAGAGTCCTGATTCAGCCCTGCATCAGGTTCTCTGTTCAGCGGGAAGACTGCCTCTCCCTTTCTGTATGCCCCTCCCCCCACTTGTTCGAGCATGCTTGCATGCTCTCATTCTCTCTCTCTCTCTCTCAAATAAAGAAATAAAAACCTTAAAAAAAAAAACAAGGGTGAAATAGCCATATTTTTGACAAAAAAAAAAAAAAGAGAGAGAGAGCAGTAAAATGCCTCAGTAAGCAAAATTCTAAAGGATGTCCTTAAAACAGAAGAAAAATGACCAGGAAGGAAGGTCTGAGATGTCAGACAAATGATAACCAAAGAAACCGTTAAATCCCTGAGTAAATCTAGGCAAATATTAGATCTAGATATTAGATATATCTAATATATATAATTATATAACATTAAATATATAATTATATAACAGTCTACACATTGGGAGGAATGTCATCTTAGTTATACTGTTCCATAGAAAATAAAGGAAACTGGTTAATTTTAAGATTCATTTAAAATTTGTTAACATCATTAGACACATTAAAATTTCTGTGTTCTAAAATATTATAGGGATGCCTCAGTAGCTCAGTCAATTGAGCATCAGACTCTTGATTTCAGCTCAGGTTATGATCTCAGGGTCCTGAGAAAAAGCCCCACATCCAGCTCCCTGCTCAGTGCTGAGTCTGCTTTTCCCTCTTTCTTTGCTCCTCTTCCTGCTCTCTCTTCCTCAAATAGATAAATGAATCTTTAAAAAGCCTATAAAATAAAATATTATAAATATCATATACAATATCCAAATCAGCAGAGGAAAAACCTTGAAATAAAAGAAAAGTAAATAATACAGTTAATCCAAAATAAGGTAAAGAAGTAAAAGACATACAAAGAGCAGTACAAGAGAAAAACATAAAATAGTAAGTATGACTAAATTCAGTAAATATGATAAATATAAATGAGTTACAACTTCAAATAAAATACGGGATTTAAGACTATAGTTGGTAAATCAGAAATACGTTCATTACCTGAAACATGTCTACCATATAAAGATGTAGACTTTTTAAGATGTGAGAAAACATATACAATAAGTTCTAATAAAAAAAGATGGTATAATTATCTTACCAAAAACATATATCATATTAAGTTGTCTTTGTTAGATGTAAAATCACTATAATGACTAATTATTAGAAAGTGAAAAAAAAAAGTGAAGAACAAATAAAGTGGATTCCTACCTCACACTGTAAAAATTCTTCATGGATTAAGGATCTAAGTATAAAAACAAAAACATTAATCGTTCTAACCAATACAACTAAACTTTGGGCAAAGGAAGATTTTCTACACAAAAAGTCCAAATTATAGAGGAAAGATTTATGAATTTGAATGTACTGAAACTATGGATTTCTATTAACTAAAGAATGCCATAAAAACATGAAAAAATCTGAAAAATGAGAAAATATTTGCAATACATAAAATTTACAAAGTAATAAGTATCACATATGCATATATATTTTAACTCCTAAATTCATATAGAAAGAGACCAAGAAAATTAAAAGGTGAGTGGGTAAATAAATTTAATAGGCACTTCGTAAAAAAGAAAAAATAATGTACAATAAACATACCAAAAAGTACTCAAATGCAACAGAAACAAGGGGAAAACAAAATGAGATACAATTTTAATTTCATAAGAACAGCAAAAATTGAAGTTAGTATGAAATATTTGCAAGGCGTAAACAATCAGAACTCACTACTATTTATAGTGAGGAAACATTGATACAACAGGATACACATGTAATAAACCAAAAGAAACATTTTTAAAATAATGGACCACTGATGATAAAATTCTACACTAAGATGTAATCAACTGTAATAACTGAGTAACTTTAAACTCTGTATGAAAAATCATAGAGTTCCTAAAGTAGAAACTCTAGAAGAGGAATTAAATAAAAATAGGACTCTTATAATTTATACTCATACAAAAAAATCTACCTATTGTAAAATGATGAGTAGGTAGAAACATACAAATATTCATACCCTTACACAATTACAGCTATTACGAACATTGGAAACCAAATTTGGTTTGAATGAAGGATGAAGGATGCAAAGATGCCAGTAGTTCAGTTAAGAAGAAAAACTACAAATTCTTAAATCATCCTCAAAAGCTTTCCTTCTGTTTCTATTCTTTAAAACAGCTTCAGGAGAATAGGTATTATTTCTTCTTTGAATGTTTGGTAGAATTCCCCAGGGACTCCATCAGGTCCTGGACTCTTGTTTTTTAGGAGGTTTTTGATCACTGCTTCAATCTTGTTACTGCTTATTGGTCTATTCAGGTTATCAATTTCTTCCTGTTTTGGTGTTGGTAGATTATGGGTTTCTAGGAATGCATCCATTTCTTCCAGTTTGTTTAATTTATTAGCATATAGTTGTTGATAATAATTTCTGATAATTGTTTCTAGTTCCCTAGTGATCTCTCCCCTTTCATTCATAATTTTATTAATTCAAGTATTTTCTCTTTTCTTTTGGATAAGTCTGACCAGTAGTTTATTGATATTATTAATTCTTTCAAAGAACCATATTCTAGTTTTGCTGATCTGTTTTACTGTATTTCTGGTTTCTAAATCATTGATTTCTGCTCTAATCTTAACTATTTCTGTTCTCATGTGTGGGTTAGGCTTACTTTGTTGTTGATTCTCCATTTCTTTAAGGTGTAAAGATTGCTTGTGTAATCAGGATTTTTCTTTTTTTTTTGAGTGTGGTTTGGATAGTATATGGTATATTCCCCTGGTAGGACCACCTTTGCTATAGCCCATAGGTTTTGGACCAATGGATTTTCATTCTCATTGGTTTCCATGAATTGTTTAAGTTCTTTGATTTCCTGGTTGACCCAAACATTCTTGAGCAGGGTGGCCTTTAGTTTCCTACTGTTTGAATTTCTCCCAAACTTTTTCCTCTTATTGAGTTCCAGTTTCAAAATATTGTGGTCTGAGAATATACAGGGAGTAATCTCAGTCTTTTGGTATCAGTTGAGACCTGATTTGTGACCCAGTATGTGGTCTATTCTGAAGAAAGTTCTATGTGGGCTCCAGAAGAATGAGTGTTCTGGTGTTTTAGGGTAGAATGTACTGTATGTATCTATGAGGCCCATCTGGTCCATCAAGGCACTAAAGCCCTTGTTTCTTTGTTGATTTTCTGCTTAGATGATCTGTCTATTGCTGAAAGTGAAGTGTTGAGGTCTACTATTAAGGTATTATTATCAATATGTCTCTTTGTTTTGGTTAACAGTTGGCTTATGTAGTTGGCTGCTCCCATATTGGGCAGATATCCAAAACCTATAAAGAATTTCTCAAATTCAGCACCCAAAGAACAAATAATCAAGTCAAAAAATGGGCAGAAGACATGAACAGACCCTTCTCAAAAAAAGATATACTCATGGCTAATAGACATATGATAAAATGTTCATCATCATTAGACATCAGGGAAATTCAAATCCAAACCACACTGAGATACCACCTTACACCAGTTAGAATGGCAAAAATTGACAAGACAAGAAACAGCAAATGTTGGAGAGGTTGTGGAGCAAGGGGAAATCTCTTACACTGTTGGTGGGAATGCAAGTTTGTGCAGCCACTTTGGAAAACAGTGTGGAGGTTCCTCAAAAACTAAAAATACGGGCCCCTAGGTGTCTCAGTGGGTTCAGCCTCTGCCTTCGGCTCAGGTCATGATCCCAGCATCCTGGGATCAAGCCCCAAAATGGGCTCTCTGCTAGGCAGGGAGCCTGCTCCCCCCCACCCACCCACCTCCATTTGCCTCTCTGCCTACTTGTGATCTCTGTCAAATAAATAAATAAAATCTTAAAAAAAAAAATAGAGCTACCCTATGACCTGGCAATTGCACAACTGGGTATTTACCTCAAAAATACAGATTTAGGGACACCTGGGTGGCTCAGTTGGTTAAGAGGCTGCCTTCAGCTCAGGTCACGATCCCAGCATCCTGGGATCGAGTCCTGCATCAGGCTCCTTGCTCGGCGGGGAGTCTGCTTCTCTTTCTGCCTCTGCTGGCCACTCTGTCTGCCTGTGCTCACTCTCTCTAAAAAATAAATAAATAAAATCTTTAGAAAAAAAAATACAGATCTAGTGGGGCACCTGGGTGACTCAGTGTGTTAAAGCCTCTGCCTTCGGCTCAGGTCATGATCCCAGGGTCCTGGGATAGAGCCCCACATCAGGCTCTCTGCTCAGAGGGGAGCCTGCTTCCCCCTCTCTCTCAGCCTGACTCTCTGCCTACTTGTGATCTCTGTCTGTCAAATAAATAAATAAATAAATAAATAAAATCTTTTAAACAAAATACAGATGTAGTGAAAAGAAAGGCCATATGCACCCCAATATTCATAGCAGCAATGTCCACAATAACCAAACTGTGGAAAGAGCCAAGATGCCCTTCAACAGATGAATGGATAAAGAAGATGTGGTCCATAAGTACAATAAAATATTACCCAGCCATCAGAAAGGATGAATACCCAACTTTTGCACCAACATGAATGGGATTGGAGGAGATTATGCTAAGTGAAATAAGTCAAGCAGAGAAAATCAATTATCATATCGCTTCACTTATTTGTGGAACATAAGAAATAGCATAGAGGACATTAGGAGAAGGAAAGGAAAAATGAAGGAGGGAAAATCAGAGGGGGAGATGAACTATGAGAGACTACAGACTCCAAAAAACAAGCTGAGGGTTTTCGAGGAGAGGTAGGCAGAGGGATGGGTTAGCCCAGTGATGGGTATTAAGGAGGGCATGGATTGTATGGAGCACTGGGTGTTATACACAGACAATGAACCATGGAACACTACATCAAAAGCTAATGACATACTGTATGGTGATTAACATAACATAAAAAAAAATCAGCCTCAAAAGATGACTATGTTCCAAATGTTTTTGAAAGTATGGGTAAAAACCTACCCTGTAACTAAGTCTATAAGTATTAATTAATGAGGAAGAAATGTGATTTTCCTATTCAAGAGGTTTCATATGTTTATTTTTACAGTGATGACTCTGACTATGCAGATGATGTTAATGAAGGTCTATGTCTCCATACAATTGTGAATATATATTATAGAATCCAAATTAACCTTAAATGGACATAAAAAGCTTTTTTTAAATAAAATTGCTTAAGGTGCAATATATTGAAAAAACTTCAAAATTAACAATTAGTCATTCTATATTTGTCTTTCAAAAGAGATTTCAAGATTGTATAAAAATTTAAACATTTCAGAATTATTAGATATCTATCAATAGTTTACTTATGTTCAATTGTCAGTGACTATAACTTTTGCTTCTTATCTGTTCATTCTCTTTGGCAGTAAAACTCAGATCTATTAGGTTTATGATACTAAAATATTGTTCCTCCTCACCAAGTTTCTATTTAATTATACATATTATTTCATATATACAATTATTTCCATATATTTGTATGGAAATATTAATGTGTAAAGTATATAGTGTTAATCAGCAATGAATTAATAACATAATTAGATCGAGGTTATATTAATTATATAATGGTATTTGTCACCAATTCTCTGGTTAATCATATTATGTAAGAGAACCATTTTCCATGTCCCAGAATTAGAACTCCAGAAAGAAAGTGACTTAATATGACATGAATTCTCAATAAGTCTGGCCAAAGTCTGTAATTAGCGAGGGTTATATAAGAATGACATGAGGAGAATATCACACAACTGGAAGAGTCTTGAGCTGGTGGAACCAGCCTTTGTAATGGTAGTAAGTTTGAAAACTGGCAAGATGTACAAAGTAGAATCAACAAGATTTGGATAATATGTGAGAAGTATGAGAAAGCTGTCAAGGTGATCCAAAGGTTTCTGATTTAAGAAGCTGGGTTAAAAAGAAAACTTACAACATACCAAAGGAAGAAAACATTTGGGAGATAAGAAAAATTATGAATTCATTTTTAGAAACATCTGAAGTTAAGATGTCAGAATATTATTTAAATCAACATGTCTAGTAGGCAATTAAATATATGGCATCAAAATGCAGAACAGAAATTGGAGTCAGAAATACAAATTTTAATGGGATCTGAAGCCTCTGTGTTAAATCTGCTTGTGTGAGTAAACAAAACATTGATGGGAGCTAATAGAAAAGAGTGTGTCAAAGAATCATAAAAAATGACAAAATTTTAGAGGCAGGCAAAAGAAGACAATACATAAGAAGAGAGGTCAGAGAAAACATGTCAATTAGGCAAGAGGTAAATATCATTGCTATGACCAGTGGTCTAGTTGGAAGAGATTGACCAAAATTTATTAATCATGAAATAGTGTGGATAGCCAAAAAGTCAGAATTCAAAAAAGAAGGAAGTCATGGCAGGCTGATATAGTAAAAAAATGTCTTTATGAAAACCAAAAAAAATGGCTTGAATTTAAAAGTTATATAGAATATAGCCAGGTTTAAAAAAAATAGAGGACATATTTGATGACATAATCAATACATGACAAAGAACTGTAGCAGGAATAAGCATGGTTCTTATAATACAAGGAATACTACAGGTTTTCATTGTGTGAAAGCATTAGATAGGTATGGGCTAGGTTGGAAGAAATGGGATGACTGGGAGAGAAAGTTTATAATTAACATCATGGAGAGGTGCCTGGGTAGCTCAGTTGGTTAAAGCCACTGTCTTCGGCTCAGGTCATGACCCCAGAGTCCCAGGATGGAGTCCTGCATTGGGCTTCCAGCTCCACAGGGAGTCTGCTTCTCCCTCTGACCTTCTCCCCTCTCATGCTCTCTCTCATTCTCTCAAATAAATAAATAAAATCTTTTTTAAAAATATGATAACATATTTTTGTTAATATGAAAGAGAAAAGAGAAAAGAAAAGTTAATGGAGGCTTTTGTGTGGGAAGCAATGTATAAAACTGGCATCCAATCATGGATTTTCCAGAAATAATGAATAGATAGGAGTTTAAAAAGCAAGCTAGACCTACTCTTATAAATCGGGAATGAGTGGTAATGAATTTGACTAGGGTGGTAGGACAAGAAGAAAAGGAGAGTGAGCTCCAGAAATGGAAACATTTTAAAATAAAAAGTAAATAAACTTAGTGCCTGATATCTATTTCCCCAAAATTATATGAAAGAAATGAATAAGTCAAAGATGACTCCAAGATTTAATCCTTAAGTGACTGGGAACTTAATCAGGAAAGGAGATCTGATATGAAGCACTAATTTAGAAAGGGAAGTAAATGTTTGTTTTGGTATCTGTTAAGCTTATAGTGATGGAATCCATCCAAGAAAATAATGTTCATTGGGCAACTGGTAAAAGAGATGGAACTCGAGTAAATGGACTTGAATTATATTATTAGAAATATAAACATGTGACAACTGATGATTATAGCTTGCTATAATTTTATAGCCATTTGATCATTTTTATGTATTTTAACCATTTCAAAAATATTATCAGGTATGTAATAAAAATATGAAGCATTCCAGGTAATGGATTTATCTCTTTATTTGTCATTTAAGCTATTTTTCTTTTTTTTTTAATTTAAATTCAATTAGCCAAGGTATAGTATATCATTAGTTTTTTATATAATGTTCAATGACTCATTAGTTGAGTATATTACCCAGTGCTCATCATATCACATGTCATTTAATCTTTACAACAAAACTTCAGTCTAGATCTTGTTGTTATTAACTGTATTGCAAACATGAAACCACTGTGAGATACAGAGAAGGTAAGTGACTTGAGCAAGTTCATATAGCAACAGAGTAGGATTAAACATGGTTCTCTGAATACAGAGCTTGATTAATAGGCATCACACAATATTTACTGCAGATGTTAAGGGTAAAGAAGCTCCAAATATTCATAGCATGGAAATTAGTTAATTCTGCTGAAACTTAAAGGACTGAATAATTTATTTCAAAGTTATCTGGAAACACCATGAAATAAAATCTATAAGATAATTGGCAAATAATGTATGATAAAATTGACTTTCTTCTTCCAGAAAGAGGAAACACTTCATTTACTTGGTGTATATGCATTAAAGAAAATTTACCTTAAGCAGTAAGTATATAAATATTATCTGTGATTGTGTAGATTTAATTTTTATAAATTTTAGTAACTTCTTTATATGTTTTCAAGGACAAAAACAATGGTTTTAGCTTTGTACTGAGCTATATGCAAATTTTTCAGTTACTGATTTAGAAATAGCTTTTAAAAACTATACATCACCTGGAAATTTTGAATACAGCAATCTGCCCTTTGTACACAATGGTTGTTATGACAAGACAATACAACTGAAGGTAAGGCTGCATAGTAACAGCGGATATTTGAAACTAGAACAATGAGCTTTCTCAAGATAAATTTTTCAATACACTCCCACAATTCTGAAAGTAACTATGGGGCATGCACTATAATTATGTGTTATAGAAAATGAATAAAAGATGTTCTTCAAAAACAAATAAAAAGTAATATTAAAACGCCTTCTTTGTTCTAATTTGAGAAGAATGTTACCACACATTAATCTAAAATAAATTTTACTTTATAGCATTCAGGGTCTTATGCAAACTAATATTAAAGCTCAAATGTATCACACACACACACACACACACATACACACACATACACACACAATAAAATATGGCATCAACTGTTCTTGATTTTTTTTTAAATTTTATAAGTAAAGTTAAACTGGGGCACCTGGGTGGCTCAGTGGGTTAAGTCTCTGCCTTCAGCCCAGGTCATGATCTCAGAGTCCTGGGATGGAGCCCTGCATCGGGCTCTTTGCTTGGCAGGGAGCCTGATTCCCCCTCTCTCTCTGCCTGCCACTCTGCCTGCTTGTGCTCTCTCTCTGTCAAGTAAACAAAATCTTTAAAAAAAATAAGCAAAGTTAAACTATCAATATTTTCTTCCTTTTTTTCCACTGTGGAAATAAGACTCATTTCAAATATTTATATCCTATAGGCAACATATTAGCAAATTCTCATAAAAAAGAAAAAGGCAAGACATATTGTGCCTAGTAATTAATTCCAACTAGTCTTTTATAAATAAATTATGTACTTTATTTCTTAAGGTATCTCTAATAAATAGTAAGTATGCTTTAAATATTTAAATTAAATAAATGGTAAATATGCTTTTGAAATAAAGATATTTATTTCTTAGATTAGCAGGAATTTGTCCATAGGACTTAGCAAAACCTAGAGCAAAACTATCAAAGATAAGATTCAATTAGACATTTAAATGAGTTTCAGGCATTGATAAATTGAATAGTCAGGGTAGTTGGTAGAAATATGCATGCTTCTTACTGAAGACACTTTATTACTGCCTAGAATAACTAAGGCTTGCTCATCCTTGACTAGAGTAAAATAGAACCTGTAAGAGGTTAAACGCATACCTGTGTGAGACAGTAGCCATCCTCTTACCTTTACTGGATTTAATATTGACTAAGTGCTGTTGGTCTTATAAGGAACTTCTGACCCTGATCCTGGAATGTAGGACAGATTTAAAAAAGAAAAAAACAAAATCCACTGCCAGGCAATTACATTTTTTTAAAACTCTAGCATCCCAGTGGAGCTCCTAGATTAAAAATAATAGACTTACCAAAATCATTTCTGAATAATTTGGGTTAATATCAGTTTATCTTGTCAAAGAAAAGTTGTCTACTTCTATACTAGTGATGTAGAAAATATTTTGGTCATTACATAGTTTCTTCAGTTAAACAAAAGGGCATTATGCAGTATTTAATTAATAATTAATCTTTATCCAAAGCCTGATAATTCAAGGTGAAAGATATACCAGCCAGGGGACGCCTGGGTGGCTCAGTTGGCTAAGCGGCTGCCTTCGGCTCAGGTCATGATCCCAGCGTCCTGGGATCGAGTCCCACATCGGGCTCCTTGCTCAGTGGGGAGCCTGCTTCTCCCTCTGCCTCTGCCTCTGCCTGCCTCTCTGCCTGTGCTCGCTCGCTCCCTCTAACAAATAAATAAAAATAAAATCTTTAAAAAAAAAAAAAAAAGATATACCAATATACCATCCAGGAAACTGAGTCATGTCGTAACTACAAAACTTCTTTGCCCACCTTGCCTGAATTGACACTATGTCCTGCTAAGTACACTTCTGAATACCAACATGAGAACATTTGTTCCTTTTTCCCAACTACCCTCCAAGCTACATAACACACTACTCTAATCCAAGCCCTCATTTTGTTTTACTTATTATAATCTTATTTTAAAAGTCATTTTTATGGAGAGCCTGGGTGGCTCAGTCAGTTAAATTTCAACTCTTGATGTCACCTCAGGTCATGATGTCAAGGTTATGAGATCAAGCCCCACCTTGCACTCTTCACTGGGCATGGGGCCTGCTTAAGATTCCCTTTCTCCCTCTCCCTCTGACCACCCCCAACATGTGTTTTCTCTCTTTCTCTCTCAAAAAGGAAAAAAAGTTATTTTTACTGATGTATTGATTTGGGCTCATTATGTTTATTATTAAATATAATGTCTAAAACAAAAATAGGAAACCTCTTCATCTAATTCTCCAGAAAATATAACCTGGTTTCTCATAACTTTATAGACATTTTCAATATAAGCATAAATGTATATGTATTTGCATTCAAATTTTACAAAAATTAATCAATGCTTTATTCATAGTTTTCTATTATGTGTGCATGCATGGGTGCACGTGTGGGTTGTTAATATTAGATTGTAATTTTATTATGGTCTTTGGATAAATCTTTGTATTCAACACTCAGTGTTACAAAATTATAAACCTGTTTCCTATTTAGATAGCCCTTAATAAATAAAATTATTGATTTATTTCTGAAATTTATTATATCCACCTAAAACAGATAATTTGGCAAATTGGATTTTGGATAAATTTTAAAGCAAATAATAAAAAAAATTGCATAAATTAAAATAAGCTACTTCTGCACACCAAATCGACATTCTGTGGTGTTATAAGATCACCACAGAAAATATACTTGAGGGGCACCTGGGTGACTCGGATGGTTAAGCATCTGCCTTCAGTTCAGGTCATGATCCCAGCTCAGCAAGAATCCTGCCTCTGCCTCTGTCTGTCTGTCTCCCTCTCAAATGAATAAATAAAATCTTTAAAATATAATTACAAATATATATATATATATATATATATATATATATATATATATATATATATATGACTTCATCTGGGCTGTCAACATGCCTACATGCCTTCCAGACTGAGGAAGACTTGGAAACTTCGGGGCTATGTGAGCCACAGCCAGGGCTCCATCAGCAAGCATGGGAAGTACCTAGGAGGCTGGGGTAATGCTGGTGGCAGGGGATCTTAAGCAGGCCCACAGGATTGGCTTCAACAGACACCCAGGTTACTTTGGATAATTTGGTAGGAGAAATTACCACTTAAAGAGGAACTAAAGCTTCTACCCAACTGTCAACCTTGATAAACTGTGGACCTCAGTCAGTGAGCAGACACTGGGAAATTCCGCCAAAAACAAGACTGGATTTGCTCCTATCATGGATGTGGTGCAATGGGGCTACTACAAAGTTTTGGAAAAGGGAAAACTCCCAAAACAGCCTGTCACCAAGAAGGCCAAATCCTTCAGTAGAAGAGCAGAGGAGAAAATTTAAGTGTGTAGGGGGATGCCTGCATTCTAATAGCTTGAAGCCATGTGGGTGGGGGGTTAATTAAATGCTAACAAGTGTCCCCCCCCAAAAAAAAGAAAAGAAAAGAAAATATACTTGAAAATACTTTTGGGGGAGATGGATATTCACTATTTATATCCTCTAACATGGAACATAGTTTTGTTAAAAACCAAAGGGAGACCATAACTGGTCTTCCTGGTTGGACCTGGGTGGAAACCAGGGTCAGGATCAATAATATTTTCTTATGTGTCCATGATAGATTTCAGACAGGACAGTTCCCCAAAAACTAAATATCTAAGGACTGATAGCATGAAAAGCTTTTTTACTTCCACCCTCCTGAGGACATACAATATTATGTACATATTATGTATAATATTAAAATTCTTAAATATTATGGATATAGGAAAACTTTAAAGGTATTGCAGGTTTATTTCCAGACCACCACAATACAGCAAATAATGCAATAAATTGAGTCAAATTTTCCTGTTTCTTAGTACATGAGAAAGTTAGATGTACACTATACTGTAGTCTATTAAGTATACAATAACATTATGGTTAGAAACAATGTACATATCTTAATTAAAAAATACTTTTCCAAAAAGGGGGCTTTATTGAAGGCTGGGCTGGTCATGGCAATTTCTTAAAATAAGACAACAATGAAGTTTCCCATATAGATGGACTCCTCCTTTCACAAACGATTTCTCTGCAGCATGTGCTGCCGTTTGATAGCTTTCTACCCAAGGTAAAATTTCTTTCAAAGTTGGAGTCAGTCCTCTTCAATCCTGCCACTGCTTCATCAGCTAAGCTTATGTAATATTCTTTTTTTTTAGTTTAATTTAATTTTATTTCTTTTCAGCATTCCAGAATTCATTGTTTATGCACCACATCTAGTGCTCCATGCAATATGTGCCCTCCATAATACCCACAACAGGCTCACCCAACCACCAACCCCCCTCCCCTCCAAAACCCTCAGTTTGTTTCTCAGAGTCCACAGTCTCTCATGGTTTGTCTCCCCCTCCAATTTCCCCCAACTCACTTCTCCTCTCCATCTCCCAATGTCCTCCGTGTTATTCCTTATACTCTACAAGTAAGTGAAGCCACATAATAATTGACTGTCTCTGCTTGACTTATTTCACTCAGCATAATCTCTTCCAGTCTGAGCCATGTTGATACAAAAGTTGGGTATTCATCCTTTCTGATGGAGGCATAATACTCCATTGTATATATGGACCATATCTTCTTTATACATTTGTCCATTGAAGGGCATCTTGGTTCTTTCCACAATTTGGCACTGTGGCATTGCTGCTATGAACATTGGGGTACATATGGCCCTTCTTTTCACTACATCAGTATCTTTGGGGTAAATACCCAGTAGTGCAATTGCAAGGTCATAGGGAAGCTCTATTTTTAATTTCTTAAGGAATCTCCACACTGTTTTCCAAAGTGGCTGCACCAACTTGCATTCCCACCAACAGTGTAAGAGGGTTCCCCTTTCTCCACATCCTCTCCAACACATGTTGTTTACTATCATGTTAATTTTGGCCATTCTAATTGGTGTAAGGTGGTATCTCAATGTGGTTTTGATTTGAATCTCCCTGATGGCTAATGATGAGGAACATTTTTTCATGTGTCTGTTAGCCATTTGTATGTCTTCTCTGGAGAAGTGTCTTTTGCCCATTTTTTGACATGATTACCTGTTTTGTGTGTGTTGAGTTTGAGGAGTTCTTTATAGGTCTTGGATATCAGCCCTTTGCCTGTAGCGTCATTTGCGAATATCTTCTCCTATTCCATGGGTTGCCTCTTTGTTTTGTTGACTGTCTCCCTTTCTGTACAGAAGCATTTGATCTTGATGAAGTCCCAAAAGTTCATTTTTGCTTTTGTTTCCTTTGCCTTTGGAGACATATCTTGCAAGAAGTTGCTGTGGTCGATGTTGAAGAGGTTACTGCCTATGTTCTCCTCTAGGATTTTGATAGATTTCTGCCTCACATTTATGTAATATTCTTAATCCTTTGCTGTCATCACTGCAATATTTAGAGCATCTTCACCAGGAGTAGATTCTATCTCAAGAAACTACTTTCTTTGCTCACCCATAAGAAAGAAATTCTCATCCATTAAAGTTTTATTGTGCAACTATAGTCACATCTGCAGGCTCTATTTCTGATTTTAGTTCTCCCTCTATTCCCACCACATTTCTAGTTGCCTCCTCCACTGAAGTCTTGAACCCTTCCAGGTCCTGAGGATTGGAATTCACTTCTTCCAAACTCTTGTGAATGTTGCTATTTTGATGTCTATTCATGAATCACAAATATTTTTAATGGAATCTATAATGGTGAATCCTTTCCAGAAGGTTTTCAGTTTACTTTTCCCAGATCCATAAGCAGAATCTGTATGGAAGCTATAGCTTTACAAAATGTATTTCTTAAATAATGAGAGTTGAAATCACAATTATTCCTGTATCCATGGGTTGCAGAATAGATGTGTTGACAGGCACGGAAACAACATTCATTTATTGTCCATCTCTATCAGAGCTCTTGAGTGACCAGGTGCATTGTCATTTTTTTCTTCTGAGTAGTAGGTCTCAACAGTGAACTTAAAGTATTCAGTAAACTATGTTGTAAACAAATGTGCTATCATCCAGACTTTGTTGTTCCATTTACAGAGCACAGACAGAGTAGATTTAATGTAATTCTTAAGAGCCCCAGGATTTTTGAAATAGTAAATGAACATTGGTTTCAAATGCAAGTCACCAGCTACATTAACCCCTAACAAGAGAGTCAGTCTGTCCTTTGAAGCTTTGAAATCAGGCATTGATTTCCCTTTGCTAGCTATGAAAGTCCTGGATAGCATCTTCTAATAGAAGGCAATTTTGTCTACAATGAAAATCTGTTGTTTGGTGTAGCCACTTTCATTAATGATCTGAATTCTGCCAACAGCCAATGGGCCTAGAAGAGACCTCAAGATCCAGAAAAGAACATAACCTAGTTGACATCTTGAATTTAGTCTATGAGACTGAGTAGAGGACCTTGTAGCCATGACCACATGCTTGACCCATGAGAACTATGAGATTATAAATGTGTTTTATTCCACTAAGTATGTGGTATTTGTTGCACAGCAATAGAAAACTAATACGGACACTGATGGCTTTTATTCAGGACTATATTTTCCAGAATAACTGTTTGGAAGGTGGTGCTGGAATATTAGTCTCTCCCCATAAATTTGGAGACAGGGTTGCTTAATAACCAGTATAATGAAGGTCTCCTCCTACAGCAAAGGGAAAATTTACTTACTGACCATAATAAAATATTCAGGTCCCTAAGCCCAGGGTTCCTCAGCCATGATGTAAAGCCACTACCAGTAAAGTGTCTACCTAGTCGCCTCCATGTCACCACTGTGGGATATGGAGTACAAGGAAAACTAACTCATACATGAAGATCCTTCTTGCTGTTTGTTAAGTATAAAGGAGAACAAGAGGCTTATATCCTCTGCCATTATCCATGAAACTGCCAGTCTGACTTATTAGTTTGCACATAGGGTAAAATCTCAGAACCTTCACAGTTCTTGACAAGTTCTGCCTATTCACTTTTGTATTTCCAACCTCTAATACAAGGCCTTAGCATAATGCCTAACATATAGCAGGAGAGCAACATAAAAAAATTAAAGTGATAAATTAACTAATGAATCCAATATAACTTCTATAATACAAAGGAACTTTTCCTCATAAAATATTATGTCTTTTATAATCTGTATAATTGACTTAAAATCCAATTTTCTATAATATCTGTATTAATAAATTTTAAATAAGGAAACTTTATATTTATTTTTTTATTCCCCAACAGATCATATGCTATTTGAGAACATAGGTTTTTTCCTAGTTTTTATATATAGTGGTTACAGAAAATATCATTTAATATATTGTAAGTATCTAATAAATGTATCCATTGATTTATTACATTTTATTTTTAATTTAGTCACACACAATTTCAGAAGCAGATCTTTCCACATCATTTGCAACTGGATCTCCTAACTAATCTGCCCATTTTTAAATAATGAATGCAATGCAATCACTAGCTATTTGAATAATATTCAACCTTTTTAATATAAAGACTTCTGGTGCTAAGTGATTTCTCTGGAAATATTTGGATTATCAATATGAGTGTCATTGATAATATCCTCACACTTTACCTATGGCATACAGGCCTGGGATGCTATGTTCTCAAGAAGGCTAATATGACAATGCTACTATATTAGAAAAAATTAAAAAATATTTAAATATTTCTTTTCTCCTTTTGTTTGTATTGAATGTCATTCATATTAATTATCTATTTCTCACTAGGTACGATAGATAATGTGCCATGAATGAGGAAAGTAATACATATGAATTGCTTATGTCACACACAAACACACACACTAATGAAAGACTACTACTAAAAAGTAGGTCTCTTGGGTCACTGTCCAGAGAATCTTTAGGTATGTTGTCTATTTTATAAGCTGCATGAGGTAAAGGAGAACCCATGGAAATCTTAACTGCAAAGTTAGAGAAATATATACTTCGGGCTTAAAAATCCCCAAGTTTCTTTAGTTGGGCAAAATAAACTCTCTTGGATTTGGTAATGGTTTTGGTATTTTCTATCTTCATTTCAATAGTTCAGTTTAATTTGGAATCCCCTGAGATGAAGCTGCGAAGGAAAATTTGTTTCAGTATGCACCTGTCTCTACAGAAAATTCTCATCAGGTAAGAGACAGCCTAAGTATAGCAATTTGTCTAATTTGAAAGTTTCCTCTAATAAGTGCCTTTGTCATTTACACTTGATACTTAAAATTCAAAATTGAAGTTTCAGCAGCAGCTTGAAGCTACTAGAAAAATAAGGGCATCTCTACCCTAATGCCCCAATACTTCTATCCTAAAAGTATCCAGTGATAAACTTCAGGAGGTATTTGAATACCCTGAAATTTTGTGTATGTGCATATTTTGTATTATGAGCATATTTTTAAGGGAAAGTTTATACAGGTTTGATCAGATTCTCATGGCCTAAGGAAAGAAATTGAAGAGATTATAAGCATAGACTGGTTATTCTAGAATCTAGATTAATTTTAATGAAGTTTTCATTCTTGTTATAAAACAGTGTGTAATTTATTATATCATTTTTCATTGAGAAAAACTTTCTTATAAAATCGTTATTTAATCAATAAGAATGTGTCCATTCACCAATACTTTCCTAAGGTTACACACTATACTTTATTAATGATAACCATCTCCAAAATCTTGATTTCAAGCTTCCAATTCTTTCACTCATCCTTGGAGCACACTAAATACACTGCCTGCACCCTAAAAATTCTTCAGTTCTTCTGAATCTCCAATGCACATATTCACTCTCCATCCCCCCCCTTCAAGTTCACGTTTCCTTTTGCAATCAATTAAATTCCATGGCCCATTAATATAACCATTTCTGTGCATGTACCCACAACTCCTTAGCTCATTTCTCTCATAATTTATATTTACTTGATCAAAGCCTCACCCCTGAACATGCTAAAGCTCAAGATGCCTGTTTCAAGGATGGACTGTTTATAAGCTATCTCAGGCCCACTCTCCCAATTGTGCATGATCTTGTCATCCATCACCTCTCACCTAATCTAAGAATTTGTTCTTGAATTCTTCTCCTTCTTTCCTGCATCATGGTTTTCCATATTTATTAGGTAATTTTTATAACTATATAGACATGCTTTGAAGTAATATTGGAGATTTTTCAGTAGTGATATATTTAGGATAGAGTGGAAGAAGGGAAGAGCACATTTGTAAAAGGTACTTTCACTTTAGTGAACTTTAGTAGTATACTACTATACTTTAGAATACTACTAAAGTGAACTTTAGTAGCATATCACAGATTATAAGCTGGCTAAGAAGGGAAACATAAAGGAGGAGCTTATGCAGTGAAAAGGAGATAAAATCAAATTATCTCTACTCTTGATAAAGTTTGAAGAATTGTGGGATACTGTAAAAATGTATGAGCATTAGAATTTGGTGGCCAGAGACTAAAATGACTAAAACTGAGATATGACTGGGATAGAATTATTTTTAATGCAAATATCTTAAGCTGTGAAGAACTTGAGTGGAAGAAAAGCTACTGAGGGAATCAGAGTATAGGTGGATGATTAACATGATTACTACCAAAGACACTAAAATATCAAGGCAAGAGTATGATGGAAAGAAAGACAATGATCTAGACATTAAAGCCTTGCATAAATGTGGTGTGAAGGTGAGAATAAGTAAATGGGGAAATAAGTAGATGACATCAACAAGAAGAGTTTAATTTGGAGGTATAGTCTGATAGCATGAACTTCAGAGAAATTGACATAATTTGGGAGAGAAAGGAGAATTTGTTTGGAAAAACAGCAAATGGAAGCACAAAAGACACCACCCACCATAGGACGTGAAGTCACATATGAGAGAGATAGAGAAAAAGATAGAGAGGGAAAATCTTCCCCACTTGACAAAACTTTAGGGGAAGTGTGTCCTCAGGGAACAGTTGAATTTCCAGTAGAAGAAATAGAAGAAACACTCAAAAATAGGTTGACAGGGACGCCTGGGTGGCTCAGTTGGTTAAGCAGCTGCCTTCGGCTCAGGTCATGATCCCAGCGTCCTGGGATCGAGTCCCATATCGGGCTCCTTGCTCGGCAGGGAGCCTGCTTCTCCCTCTGCCTCTGCCTGTGCTCGCTCGCTCTCTCTCCCTCTCTCTCTGAGAAATAAATAAATAAATAATCTTTTAAAAAAAAAATAGGTTGACAAAGATAAGATTACTAGTTCTCCAGATTTCAAGGTGCTCTGGGGGTTAAAGTGTTATGAAATCCTTGGGTGTTTACTAACATAAGCTATTCTAAGTGGATATTAAAATTACCCCTCATTTATACTCACTAGCCCCAAGAATATAAGCTCGTCTTTTTAGTGCATTCATAAACCATTTAATAATTTTACCTGATTAAGTATATTTATGTTTGAATCTCAGCCAAGAGAGTGAATCAGAACTTACTCATTTGTGTGATAACACACTTACAAGGAAAATAGAGCTGTCTTGTGGGTTCAGTTGGATTTATCCTTTATAGATTCAACATGAGGTAAATAAATTTTTATCCAATCTGAATAACAAATCCAAAATATCATGATCAAAAATATAGCAAAGGTTTTGCCGACTTACTTTTGTCTTGAATTATTTACTAGTCACTTAATGATAAACTTGAATCAAAAACAATTTTTTCATTGTTTCAAGGAATCTACTTAGCATTTCATGTACCAAAAATCTGTTTTATAATTGGCATCCAGCACTAGGAATCAAAAGTACCTAAACAAGGAAGTGTGTAATTACCAATTTATGTTTTTTTACAACTGAAAAGTCATTTGTGAAATTGGTTCATGACAGAAAGTGCAGGATGAATGAAGAACTGGAATAAAGAGAACTGTTTTTTGTTTTTGTTTTTGTTTTTTCTTGCATAACTGTGTCATTGCACTCTGGCAACCTTATGGCCATCTTCCCACAATAATATGTATCTGTCAAGGAACTTTGAGTAAAAGGTTCAGCTGCTCAGGCTTACTTCTGGTAATTTTATAGTTGAAGAAGGATAACAAAATAATGTCACTAAACAGAAGAAAGTATTCTTAACTTAGTTTTGGTGAAAAAAGGAAAAAAATAACCCAAAGCCTATTAATTTTATGTTTATTTTTAGTTAGAACATTTCCTATAGCCAGTGCCAACTTTGATTCATCTAGAGAATGAGCATATAAAAAGATAAGAGTAAGAATAGTTAAAAATTGCATAGTAATAATAGAAAACTGTATTAATATATTCTCTAAGGGAGGAATTATTATCTCCTTTATTTTACACATGAGGATAAAGAGGAATAAAGAAATTAAATTATTTGTTCGAAACCTTAATAGCCAATAACAAGCTTATTGATGCTATGCCTTCTCATATCACGAGAACTTAATGTTTATATATCTCACCCTACGGTGTTTCTTAAAGCCACTTATTTAAAATACTAATATGGTTCTTGAAAATGAGAGGCTAAATGTGATATATTAAAAAATGAAAGATTACAAAAAAAGAAAAAGAAGACATTACACAAAAGGGTTTCTTAACAATGAGAGAAGCTTGAGGAATGCATGCTGGAGAAAACAGATTGGTTCAGTTTGAAAGCTATACAAAGACAATGGGGTTTAAAAGGATTTAGTGGGATACAGAAATTGTTTAGTGGGATAATCTGGAAAAGAAACATAAATAATAGCAAGAGGAAGCCAAAAGCTTTCTTTTTTCGGTCAGTTTTTATTTTTGACTGTGTAAAATTAAGGCTATGCTCTGCTGACTCACCTTGCATATGGGCTGACTTCTATTTGGTACGTCCAGAAGGGACCTTCTGGCTTTCCGCACTCAGTTCTGAAAGAACAATTCAAAAGCCAGTAACTGGAGTTTTCCATATTTTGACTGGTCATTCCATGTTTTTAATGGATTGAGCTGAAGTAAAGCCAAGTAATTTCCAAATGACAAGTTGTTTCCCTAGAAGAGAAATAATTTATTCTGAGGACAGGGCCTGATAACTATGAATCTTAACAATAAAACCATTTTTCTTATTTTTAATTGTCTTTCAAATGAGTTTTAGGGTTGAGAGGTTACTTTTCCAATTTTTTTAAAAGTAATACAAGTAGGAAAAACAAATAATTTATATTACTGGTTATTAAAAAACAACACATAGTTATCTGCCCTAGATTATTAGCTCAGCTTAAGCTAAAAATAAAGTATGTATAGAAAGCTTATTACAAACAATGTTATGTACCTATCTTGATATTAAGAGAAATTTATATTTTAAAAGACATATTTACATCTGAAAAGTATCAGATTATGGATTAAATGATTGGTAATAAATTCTCTAGCAATGAATATGGAAGAAGTAATGTTCAAATTATTAGCAAATAACAATGTTACAAAGATAGAGACGACATTTTGTAAAGTATAAAGTGTTCAGGTCAAAGTTATTATTATCGCAATCAACTGTTCAGAAAACCAAAGTTCAATTTAAGAAACAAATGCACATAGAAAAAAAAAGAGAGTGAGGCAAATCAAGAAACAGACTCTTAACTATAGAGAACAAACTGATGGTTGTCAGAGGGGAGATCGGTGGGGGACAGATTAAATAGGTGATAGGGATTAAGGAGGGCACTTGTGATGAGCACCTGGTATTGTACATTAAATATTGAATTACTAAATTGTACACCTGAAACTAATATTACATGGTATGTTAACTAACTGGAATTTAAATAAAAATTTAAAAAATAAATAAATTAATAAATATAAGTGTAGTTGAATATTTGGAGTAGGGGAGACCACATTTCACTTATATTTATTTTTCATTCTTAATATTTGAGAGTATACATCTTTTTCTGGTTTATTTTCTTGATACAGCAATAACATTTCTTAAAGTTTTATTTACATAATGATTTTTGTTTTACTACTCAAGATTTATAATAGAAAAAGAATAGTTTTGTACCCATTAAGCCTCACTACCCAGGTAAACTCTTTAACAAAGGTCTATTGCGGTGATTTGCTTTGTTGCCACCTCAAACCTACATGAAAATTAGTAAATATAAAAAATTAGTAAAATATAATGTTCTTTACTGAAGAGATGCAAATAGCTCAGAATTACTTGTTTTGCCCTTACAAAAATTACCTATAATGAATTAATGAAATATATTATTTAATGCAAACAAGTAATTGATTGATAATTTTTTAAACTGATTAAGCTACCACACATTCAAAGTTGGAACGGTGATTTTTGTCTATTATTTTTATTTCTTTTGTGATCTACCAAGGATCCACAACTTTGTTTTGTATCCTAGTCTCCAAAATATTTAATTAGGCTGTTGGATACAGTTTAGCAAGCAGGTAGAAAACTGTTTAACATTGACTTTGTGCAGTGATGCTTTTAGCTGTTTCATTTTTATCATATATAAAAAAAGCAAGGAAGTTTGTGTATGCATACATTTTCAGAAACTGCTTCAGAATATACAATATAATTGCTTTGCACAGGAAGAATTGACTGAATGTTTTGTTTTTGTTGTTATCCAAAAGACAGTTTTACTTTCTCCCTGTAAAACTTTAGATCTGAAATAACTGCAAAAATCTCTTTTTGAAGTTGGTCAGTTCTGAGCTGAAGTAAGTTCTCCTGGGAAAAAAACAAAAACAACACAACACAAAACAAAAACCCTCCAGAATGATTTCTAGAATTGTTTTGTTTTGTTATATGTTCAGTATCCAAAATTCTATCCAATGTTTAATGATATTATTGACATGAAGGTACTTTTGAAACTTTTATCAGTTTAGATCCCTATTACGTAGCTAGACGAAGTATCCATTAAAATATTTAGAAGGCCCAAACTTTGAAGATTATTAATATTTTGAGTATGGCTGTTCTGCCATTTGCACAGTAAACCACAATCTCTGATAATCTTTGACATATTGCCAACCAGTATGTACTCTGTAAATTACTTCAATATGTTCACCGAAAACATGCATTTAACTGATGTTACTGAATGTCGTAACACAGACAATACATAGCACTATGCAAAGTGAAAATGAGTTTTTTTTTCTTTACTGTTCATGTGTAGAGAGTCATTAATCTGTATTGGTTGGTACAATCATATTGTTGACAAAATGTACAGTTACTCTCATATTCCCCTTCATTGTGAATCTTGAGCTATTATACTAGTGGTCATTTAAGTAGAAGTAGCAATTGTTTTCCCTGTTAATTGTTATGGCTCTTTTTTTTTTTCTTTCTTTCTTTCTTTTTTTTTTAATTGTGACCTTTTTTTCCTTTTGAACTTAAGTTAATAAATACAACAAACAATCTAAATGGAGCAATTAATTTAATAGTAACATCATCTAGGCATTAGATCTTTTTGCTCTGTTGGATAGGAAGTACACATTAAAGGCAAATGAACACCAAAATACTGTATCATCATTCTGTTTGAACCCTAGAGGTAATAAAGGTAATAAACCAAGGGGGAAAGAGATGGAATCCAAATGTACAAGTGACTATAGTATTTTTTATGTCACTTTGCTCTTTGGAGGCTCTGCTTATCCTCAGAGAAAGAGAATTCTTTCAAAGCATGAAAACTGAGCTTTATTTTGTGATATTGTTTTAATGGGGACTCTTCTAACAAAGCATCCAAGACTTTCAAACTATTGAAGTTGCTTTAAAAAGCAATAGGGTTTATCCTGGGGCCAACAGGTAAAAATCTATAAAGACAGGCTAAAAAAGATTAAGTGCCCTCTTGGGAGGAACATAATTAAGAAAGATTTCACTGAAATACACAGAACTGAACATGATAGAAATAATGTCAAGCAGACTATTTTCCACTTAAAGAAGATAACAAGATGAGGGTTCAGGAATGGGACTGGGGGGAAAAGGAAATTCAAGGCAGATGTCAGGAAGTACTTTTTCATAAAGTGGATCACAAGTACTTGGGAAAGGAGTCTAAATGGAAAAGCTAAAGGTATAGGAAAATCATTGCCTGTAGGGGTTGAAGAAATTTTAATACACATTTTAAATGTGGAATATAAAATAAGAGAATACGTAATTCTTTTTACAGTTTGACACGCTTATTTTTACCTTCAGTTAAACAGATCCAAAATAAAGTTATGCAAATCAAACTAATTAAAAATTATTAAAAAGCAAAAGCAGTACTAGTTTTACTAAATAAACTCTTTGACCTACCACCTGTAAATCATTAACTCAACAAAGTGACTGGATTTGACACTGTCCATTTTATCAAGTAATTATGACAGTGCCTCTCATCAGGCATCAATGTTCTGAGTTTTCTTAACTATAATCATTTAAAGTCACAGAATCATACTTTTGAGAACTGTCAGTATCATAAAGATCATTATATCTAATTCTCTGTATTCTTTATTAAATTTTTATAGAAATTAAATGAATACAAATTACACTGCAGAGCTAGTGTTCAAAATCAGAACTTCTAACAACTCCTTATAATTTCACATCCGCAGGAACTCAGAAACAACAGGTCCAAGGCTCTTTTCTTCCTTCCTCTCCCAAACAGTCTTGATGTACTATTTTGCGCATTTCTATCCCCAGGCCCAGAATCTTCAGTTGTTCCTGGAAGCCCTAGTTCTCTTCTGTGCAGAGGAGGGTTTTTTTTTCTCTCTCTTTATAATTAATTTACAATGTGATATTGGTTTCAGGTGTACAACATATTGATCCAACAATTCTATGCATTACTCAGTGTTCACGTGATAAATGGAATCACTGTGTGTCACCATACAACGTGATTACAATATTATTGACTATATTTCCTGTGTTGTATTTTGGGGAATAATTTTTGCAGAACGTAATCCGGGTTTTGTCATTAGACAGAATTAGAAACTATTATTTTTTTTAAATTATGAAATCATGCTGGACTTCCATTTCATAATAAATATCATATAATCATTTTGATTTTGAGATTATACCTCTTCTTTTTTTACACTAAAAAATTTGGTTCCTGACAATATTAGCAAAATTATTTATATGATTTTTTCTCATCACACACACAAATTTTCAAAGGAAAAATATCAATATTGCAGCTAACAATGAGTCTTTTTTTTTAAGAATACATTCCATTAACTATGAGTTATTCTTTCCATGCAGTATGTCAACAACTTGAGAAACATACATTTTTCCAGTTGGCTTACTACTTTTAGGAAATTTCTTCCATTGAATTTTTCTTTTCCATTCCATTTCATTTTTTGAATATTTAGAATGTTTTATTATTCTAAAGTCAATATTAAATAACAAGAAATAAAGAAATATTCCCACCCTGCCTTCTCTCCCATGATCTTTCTTCACAAACATATGACTTATATTAATTAATTTCTACTTAAATATAGTTTGCTATTTGCAAATTTGTGCAAATATTTGTGGAAATACTATTTGTGGAACACTATTTGTGGAAATACATATAGTTTGTGGAAATATATATTTGTGGAAATACATATAGTATTGTGGTAACTCTACCTATCGGTTTGTGAAAACCTGAAACCAGAGAATCATTTTGTCCTCTTGTTTTGGTTTCTTCTCATAGATTTTTTTAAATCTTTTCTCTCTAAAATTTATGCAATAGTGGGTTTTTTCACATCTAACATCCATCAAACTATTACCCTAGCAACAATCGTTTCTGTTTCCAAAACATCATCCACAGAACCTAAAGTCATTTTTTTATTCAAATACATACTATGATACCTTTCATTAATTCCACATTGCCTCCAGAGCCAGGATTTAAATTCAGATTTTCACACCAAAATTAAAATCTTTTTCTATTACAAATAATTGCTTAAGTCTAAGATCTCTATTTTTAATCAATCAATTAATTAATTAATTTTGGATGATTAACATACAGCGTAATATTGGTTTCTGGAGAAGAATTCAGTTGTTCATCACTTACATATAACACTCAGTGCTCATCACAACAAATGTTCTCTTTAATACCCATCATCCTTCTAGCCCATACCCCACCTGCCTACCTCCATCAACCCTCAGTTTGTTTTATTTTATTAAGAGTCTCTTATGACTTCTTTCCTTCTCTTCTCCTTTTTTCTTTCCCCTTTTCCATGTGTTTGTCTTTGTCTTTCTTAAATTCCACACATGAGTGAGATTATATGGTATTAGTCTTTCTCTGACTGACTTATTTTGCTCAGCAAAATAAATGCATTTTGCTCTATCCATTGTCATTGCAAATGGTAAAATTTCATTATTTTTAATGGCTGAGTAATATTCCTGTGTGTGTGTGTACACTACATCTTCTTTATCCATTCATCAGTTGATGGACATTTGGGCTCTCTCCATAGTTTGACTATTATTGATAATGCTGCTATAAATATTAGGATGCATATATCCCTTCAAACCTGTATTTTTGTATCCTTTGGGTAAATACCTAGTAGTACAATTGTTAGATTATAGGGTACATCCATTTTTAACATTTTGAGGAAACTCAATAGTGTTCTCCAAAGTGCTGCACCAGTTTTCACTCCCACTCACAGTGCAAGAGGGTTCCCCTTCCTCTGCATCCTTGTCAATACCTGTTGTTTCTTGTGTTGTTAATTTTAGCCATCCTGATAGGTGTGAGATGGTATCTCATCATGGTTTTGATTTGTATTTCTCTGATGATGCATGACATTGAGCATATTTTCATGTGTCTTTTAGCCATCTGGATGTCTTTTTGGGGAAAGCATTATTCATTTTTTTCCGCCCATTTTTTAATTAGGTTATTTGGTTTTTTGAGTGTTGAGTGTGATAAGTTCTTTGTAGATTTTGGATACTATCAGATATGTTCATTTACAAATATCTTCTCCCATTGCATAGGCTACCTATTAGTTTTGTTGATTCTTTCCTTTGCTGTGCAAAAGTTGTTTGTTTGTTTTTTTTAATCTTGATGAAGTTTATATGGAACCACAAAAGACCCTGAACAGTTAAAGCAATTTTGAAAAAAAGAAAAACAAATCTAGAGGAACCACAATTCCAGATTTCAAGGTATATTACAAAGCTGTAGTCATCAAGAGAGTATGGTACTGGCACAAAAACAGATACATGGACCAGTGGAACAGAATAGAGAACACAGAAATGGGCTCACAACTATATGGCCAACTAATCTTTAACGAAGCAATAAAGAATGTCCAATGGAAAAAGACAGTCTTTACAAAAAATGGTACTGGGAAAACTGGACAGCACCATGTGGAAGAATGAAACTGGACCACTTTCTTACACCATACAAAAAATAAATTCAGAATGGATGAAGGACCTTAATGTGAGACAGGAAACCATTAAAATCCTGGAGTGGAACACAGGCAGAAACCTCTTTGACCATAGCTGTAGCAACTTCTTACTAGACACATCACCACAGGCAAGGGAAACAAAAGCAAAAATGAACTAAGATGTCTTAATGCATTTCTAAATTACCTTCCTTTGCTACCAATCTACCTGTATTCATAAAAGACTTTCATACTACATAAAATTACATAATTATGAGCCTTAATAAAGTGATTTTTAAATGTGCATTGTGTAATACATATTAAATGATAAGCCCTACAAATTAAGTATTATTTGTTAGCCACTGGTCTACAGAGTTGTCTAAATCCCTAGTATAGCACATTTTAATTCAGATGCTTTGGGTTCTAGATCTAAGACTTAAGATAAGCAATATTCAGAAAAACTGAGCTCTCATGTAAAGGTGGAGATATATAATAGGATGCATGGAATTCAGCAATAAACATCTTCCTACAAACTTCCTACATACTCCTTTATATATTTCATACCTTGTCATTAAAGACTTTTTTTAAAGGTTTCATTGTTTTAAGTAAACTTTGCACCCAACATGGGGCTCATACTCACAACCCCAAGATCAAAAATCACGTGCTTCACCTACTGAGCCAGCCCGGCACCCCTTTTCATTGAAGTCTTGAACAAAGGGTTTCCTAGTGAGCAGAACTATCCTTGATTTCATATAACTGTTCTGATCCATAAAACACAAATATCTGTGGATCCTTGCTTTAAAGTTTTAGCCTAAAGCAATGCCTTTAATGGGGCATAATTAAGTTTGATTATTTGTGGTGAGTTTATCTTCCTAATACTCATTTTATTATTAATGAAACTTCCAAATTAAGGCACAGGATATATACATTTAGCCTAATGTAAAAAAAACCTATTGATATTTTATTCTAACTGTACTAACTTGGCAAATAAAATCTGTGGATAACAATCTAGTTATGTACCAATTTCCCTTTGTAAGTACAAACCATTTTCATCTAATGTATTTTTGGCTTATAAAAAGTAGTAAAGTGCCTATATTGAAATCATATTACACACTTGGTGAATGTGCAATAATTAGGTTAATTGCACACTTAAAATTTATTCATTCATAAAAGGTTTTACTAACCATTAAATTCACATAATTATGCCAGGCCATAGGGAATAGAGGTCATCAAAATGAATAAAACTTACATTACTATTCCTTTTGTTTATTTGTTTGCATTACTATTCTTAAGGAGTTTATAATACAGAAAGGGAGAAAGCATAACAGTAACTGTTCTGTAAAATAAATACTACATAAAGTAGTATAAAATAAATACTATAAAATTCCTTTTCCACTCCCTATTAAAAGAACCAACACCAAGGAGGAGAAAACAAAATCACTAAGATTTATGGTGGGATTTTAGTTCTTAGAAGGGAGAGCTTGAGAGAAGCAACGTAGGTAACAGTGTTCAAGGGAAGGCTAAAGGATGGAGGAGGGATTGCTAGGTCTGGATAACAATATTATGGGAGACCATTGCAGGTCAAAGGGACTTATGCCAAGGATAATGATTGTGGATGACTGGAGTTTAAATGGTACTTAATAGAATAAGAGATGTTTTGGGGTAAAATGTTAATTTAGAGAGTCAACTAATTATGGGTCAACCAGTCTTTATATTTCACGTGAAATATCAATATTTTATTCTGGGTCTTATTGATGATTGAACCAATGAGAATGTTTACTGATTGATGAGCCTCTCACAACAAAACTGCATCAGTATCTGTGAAGGGTCTGAGATTTACCTTATTTGCCAGTTAACAATTTTGCCTGGCACACTTTCATGGATTCTGACAGAAAACACAGGACTCCGTGGCCAAAGACAAAAGACATTATGATTGCCTGTGATAGCAGTAGGAAGAGTGTCAGTATTTCCTTGAGTTGGTTCCTCAAACCCTAATTCCTGCCAGAAGATCAAATTTTTAGTAATTGAGTGCTTGGATCCAAGATGATATCTGTCAAAGAAGATCCCAGCACTAAGTCCAATTATGTGTATTGAGAAAAAAGTTCCACAGATAATTTTGATTTACATTCTTTGCTAAAAACAATTCAATAAAGGATAAATTTGAAAAATGTTTATAAGCTTAAATAGCATTGCAAATAAATCAATTCATAGTCAAGACTTTATTGTAAGTAAACTTTGTATGTGTCCAACACCATACCAGAAATAGAAAAAGAAATCTTAAGTGAAGACTGTGTTTTCTAAGAATTTATACTTTAACTGGGAATATAAAAATATAAGTCAGAAATAAATTAGATAATTGTAATATAGATTAAAAGTTTAGTAGGTATATAAAGAGAAAAAATTCAAAATAATATATGAGATTATGGTTTATTATTAGGAATTGGGAGCACCTGGGTGGCTCAGTGGGTTAAAGCCTCTGCTTTCAGCTCAGGTCATGATCTCAGGGTCCTGGGATGGAGCCCTGCATCGGACTCTCTGCTCAGCAGGGAGCCTGCTTTCCACTCTCTCTCTCTGCCTGCCTCTCTGCCTACTTGTGATCTCTGTCTGTCAAATAAATAAAATAAAATCTTAAAAAAAAAGAATTGGTTATCATATGTGAAAAACAAAGTATTTCAACATTCAATATTTATGTGTTTCTACCCTACATGTAATGAGAGGCAATAGACATAGTCATTAACAGTATGGACCCCAGAATCAAAGCACATTAATTGTAATCCAGCTCTTTGTCCCTAGGCCTCCCTAGGCCTCTAAGTCTTCATCCATAAAATGAGTATAAGAATTGCATCAAATTCATGGACTGATATCAAGATTAAAATGTTAAAGCTTTTAATATATCTTCCTTCTCCAGAAGATATATAAATAGCCAATAAACACATGAGAAGATGCTCAAAGTTATTAATCACTAGGGAAATGCAAATCAAACCCATAATGAGACACCAGTTCTTCACACCATTCAGATGACTATTATCAAAAAAGCATAAAATAGCAAGTGTTAGGGAGGATGTGGAGAAATGGGAACTTTCATACATTGCTAGTGGGAATGTAAACAATACCACCACTCTAAAGAGTTGGCAGTACTTCAAAATATTGTACATGAGGTTGCTGTATAACCTAGCATTTTCACTACTAGGAATGTGCATGTGAAATTTATTTTATTTTATTTTTAAAGATTTTATTTATTTATTTGAGAGAGAGAAAGAGAATGAGAGAGAAAGAGCACAAGAAGGTGAAGGTCAGAGAGAGCATCAGACTCCCTGCTGAGCAAGGAGCCCAATGCAGGATTCGATCCCAGAACCCCAGGATCATGACCTGAGCTGAAGTGCAACCGCTTAACGAACTGAGCCACCCAGGCACCCTGTACATGTAAAATTTATGAAAGCTTATACACACACACACAACTTAATACATGAATAGTGGCAACTGTTTATCAACTAATCAAAGAACAAAATGTGATCTATTTATAAGATGCAATAATATTTGGCAATAACATAGAATTAAGTACTGACACATGCAATAAGGATGAATGTTGAAATTGTTGTGTTAACTGAAGAAAGCCAGTCAAAAAAAGGGTGCATATTGTATGATTCCATTTATATGAAATGTCCAGAAGAACCCACAGAGATTGAAAGTAGATTCATGGTTGCCAAGGACTGAGGTAAGATGTGAGGCAGTAAGGAGTAAAGAGTGACTATTTGGGGGTATAGGGTTTCCCCTTGGCATGATGAAGAGTTCTAAAATTAGTTTTTGGTGATGGTTTCACAATTTTATAAATACAATAAAAATCATTGAACTGCCTGTACATTTTAAGTGAGGGAAATTTGTAATATGTAAATTTCATATCAATAAAGGTTTTTAAGAAGATTAGAAAGTTAATATAAGGAAAATTCTTATAAGTGTCTATGACACAGTAACTACTCAGTATATCTTATCTTTCAGGGTTATTGCTAAGTACTAAGTGCTTGTCCCCTACAAGGCACACATAAATAGTTGCTCATTTATTTGACTCTATTTCTGGTGAGATGGCAAATACCATTAGATTAGGTATCATATTGGATTTATCATATATGCAGTATCCACACAATGTAAGATCTATCATAGCTATATTATAGTTACTTAAAAAGAGTGGGTGGGGGGAGGACAGAGGGGAAGGAATGGAAGAAGGCAGGCAGGAGAGCAAGAGAATTCCAAAAAGAGCAAATGAAAATTGTCCCTTCCCTTGAAAAATTCACATTTCATCAGAGAAAGGGATATGCATGCATTTAATTAAAATACATTTGCAACATTTTGTTGAGGAGTAATAAGCAGAGATAAATATCTGAAGGAGAGGTTTACAGAAGTCTAAGGAGGCCGTAGGGGGGAGAGTATTCTGTGCAAAGGAAATAGCATAAACAAAAACATAGATGTCGAGATGTTAAAAGGCATAGAATCTATAAGGAAAAATATGTTTACTGTGGCCGCAGTATTTTGTTCATGAAGAAAATTGAACAACATGAACCTGTAGTGGGAAATTCAATTCAGATTTAGTTAAGACTTAGTATGTCATTATATTTTTTATATCAGACAAGATGAACTCAAGTTTCTTTCTTTCTGTTTTTGTTTTCTTGTTGTTATTGTTTTTATTTATTTATGTATATATCTTACACTTCAGGCATTTTTACAGTTGTTGGGAGGAAAAAGAAAGATAAAAGACTTTGCTTTAATTTTTCTAGCTTTGGGAATTTGGTATGGTGGTTATTTATGTAAAAATGATGGTAGGTAACATGTTTTATCACTCTGCTGTGGGAAATCTGAGCCAGTCTCCATGCTATAAGGCCCTCTGAATAATTAAGACATAGAACTGAGATTCAGTAAATCACATGCTAGCTCCAGGGTTAGAAAGGGCCTTGGGTTTTTCTACCCCCAGTCAGTATTGAATCCCCTCTACAACATCGCCACCAAGTGGTCATCATACTCCTGTAGGAGGAGCTGGCCCGGGGTTTACAAATAAAACTAGGTGAGCTAAATTTTAAAGATAATCAGTAAAACAGCATGTTTAGGTTAAAACATGGACAGTGCCTAAATTCAATGCCCCCAATTTTTTAAAGAAGACTCATCTCTTTCCCAAGTAGAGAATATTTGAAATAGCTGCTTTCTGTTAAAAATATTCATTTTTAAGTATTTCGGTGTGTTTTGGACACAAGACAGGAAAGAAAAAGAAGCCAGGAATTAATGAACATGGATGGAAGTACAACACAAGGAAAACAGGAAAAAAGGAAAAGGAACAGACAACACACTAAAAATGGCATAGTGTCCCTCTTCTATTTGCCTTTGCATTTTATTTTTACTTAAGGGACTGAGCACACTGTATTATAAAAGATTTATTAGTGTCACAAGTAATGTTAGATCAGCTAGTGTTTTTATCAACCCAAGCAATAAACACTTCAAAGTTTAAAACACTTGGCAGGACAGAGGCAGAGTTTGAAATGAGTTGAAAGGAACGATCACAAATAATGAGGTATGTTCTGCTTGCTCCTAAACATACAGAGTTCTGGCTTCTTCTGCCAACTCAGTGTTTGGGAGGTAACTATGTTAAGCCAATGCTGCAAAACCTCATTTCTTCATAAAACTACTATGATAAGAAAAACAAAAGTAAATAAAATACTTGATCCATTTCTGAACCAAAACACAACTTTCTGTGGAAAAAAGAATATAAACCCTTTACCCTATGAGAGTAGCAGGTAACAGTACTCATTCCTTATCTCAATAAAGACAAAATTATTTATGGATCAAAGATAATATTCCCTCTCACTGAATAATGTACAGAATTGTTGAATCACTATCTTGTACACCTGAACCTAATATATCACTCTATATTAACTACACTGGAATTGAAATTTTTTAAAAGTTGAGAGTTTGCAACTCTATGTCCCTCTTTTCTAAAGTAGTTCTGCTATTCAAGGGGAAACCATCATACTCTAGGTAACATAAAATGTGCCAGCAAGATATGTCATGTCCACATACTATTGCCAAAATTTTTTTCCTTTACACATTGTAACATTATTTCTGTTCATTTAAATATTTTTATACCCTGCTTTGTTCCAGATATATGCCCCAAAAGGAGTTAGTGCCTAGTTGAGGGACTTAGACTGAAGAGAAAATAGGAGAAGGGAAATTATAAAACTGGGCCAACAAACCATACCAGGTGGTCCAGTGAAGTTGCTAAAAGCAAGAGATGATCATTACATAAACCTAAAAATAGCCCCTAAAACCTTTCTTCTCAGCCTCATTGGACCATAATTATTGTCATTTCAAAACTGCTCATCACATTGACAGTGTCTCCTCTCTCCATGGCTGCCATCCGATGTCATTAGAGTCTTTTACTGCAGTTTGTCAGAATTATTGAACGTTGCTCTTGGGTACCCCTGCTGATGGGGAAAGCCAGTATAGCTTTTAGGACTGGGTGTGGGAAAGTGCCCTGAAAATGATTGACTCATGTTTCCCTTTGAAACTAGGTAAAGAATATATCTCCCATCACAGACTTCTCTCTGGAAAACTATTCTTCATCTGAAGTTAGTGAGCTCAGCACCCCAACTTTCACAGCTGGCTTGGAAACATTCCTTTTTTCTTTTGGTGTGGTGGGATCTTCCTTTTTACAACTCGATTAGCATGCATTCTGGGATATTACTACACAACTACAAAGCAAATTCATCATAGATAAGGACTTTGTTTCATCATAGATAAGGACTAGAGCAGATACTCAACCAAATAGAATGAAAAGAAAATTTGAAATATAAATTCATTCCCCCATGCAATTTTTAACTCACTTAATTAAATAGAAAGGTATTTTAAATGCAGCCTGTGATTAAACACGATTGAAGATTTGCTAAAATTTACCAAAAACAAAAAATGCAGTCTTCTCCATATGACTTGAACCACAGCACCTCATCTAAATATAGTTCCTAAAATACCTACAAGGAATAAATACCTACAAATTGTAAAAGTTAACTATACAGCATGTACATCTGCATAGCACTTACATTATGCTGTTTGAGAAGTGTAGACATAATAACCCATTTACCCTCGCAAAGACCTTGAGATAGCAATTATTCTTATGTGACAAATGGGGAAACTGAGGCACAGAGAAATTAAGTAACTTGACTAGGGTCACACATTTGGTTAGTAGCAGAGCCAACATCCACATATACCCTGAACTCTGGTTTCCAAGCCCCCGATCTTGTCTCCTAGACTATTCTGCCTCTTAGGTATGAAGTTTCTGTGCTGACATATCTTCCAGCATGATTTTGTCTTATCATGATTTATTTGACTGCCGAGCAAGACCACTCTAACTTTCCTTGAATAGCATTTAGATAATCTGAGATTATTTGGGTGGACTGACAAAACAATAAACCAGAATTAATCTGGGTGCATTATGTCTCTTTCATAGAATTAGTGAAGCCATTTTAACATTCTATGGACTGTTTTTTTCATTTATAAAGTTAGAGTTTTGTATAATGTGTTTTCCAATCATATATGGAAACTGAGCATGAATGTGATTATACAAGCCAAGATAATTCAACTCCCTGCAAGCTCAGTGTTGTATGAAGTAGTATTGAATCGATAGGATATGTCCCTAAGGATTCTGCTTAATTTATTCTCAACTAATATAGTACATAGACCATGGGTATAGGATCCCCTGGGATGCTTGCAAAAATGTGATTATGGGATTTTTACTGAGACATACTCTATCAAGATTTCTGGAAGTTTAGCACCAGAATACACATTTTATTAAACTCTCATGTGATTCTTATATACTAGAATTTGTTAATCATTGCTCTTGAATAAGCCTTGTTCTCCAACACCTGGCACATTTAATTCACTGGGGAGCTTTGAAAAAGTTAAACCGAATGAATCAGAATCTTAGGTAGGCATGGGACCTGAGCATCTGATATTGTTAAAGGTTGCTGGCTCCTCCAGGCCACAGAGGCACTCGGGCCTGAGAAGGACGCCTGCCTTCAAGTTCATAGAAAGCAATGGAAAAGGCAGCACACCCTTTCTGATTTCAATAATCTAAAAATGATTATTAAATCACTAACTCTTTAAAAATAATAATCTTTTCCAGACTATTCTTTCCAATTGTGAAGATATTAATGTTGAAATGTGTATTCCAACCTTACTTTCACAAGAATAAGTGACCCGGAAGCTACCGTATTGATTTCCTTTTTGCTATTACAGTGGGAGTCTCCATGGTCCAAAGAGATTGTGTAATGGTAGGCTTGATTATATGGCTTTTGGGGTTGTTTATAATTGTGTTTGTGGAGTTTCCTGCCCTGACAGTATATGAACATACTAGGGAATGAAATGCTTTCATAGACCCTAATCTTCAAGCCCAGCTATGCTCTTGAGACTATTCATGAATGATGCTATACAGCCCGTTAAATCTCTTCACTCTTTCCATATGGAAATGCTTTGCTTGAAACTGTTCCCTAGGGACAGAGGGGAAAAAAAGAAATTATTTTTAAAAATATATTGGGATTTTTACAGGGTCATGCTATATACTGTATACTCAAGTGACAATTCTGAATGGACCGTGATGACCCAAGACTTTAATTTTGTGATTTAGTCTGACATTAACATCTTAACTTCCCAGTTCAACAAATTCAAGTTCAGCGGCATAATGAAGGTGGATGCCACACTAAATGCTGCTTTCAGAATGTACTTTAGGGAAATTGATTTAGGCCCTTTCTATCCTTGGGAAATATGATTTTATGCTCCTAACTTTGAAAATGAAAACAATATGTAATAAGATGAACACAGAAATACACAACAAAAATGAATGGGGCTTAAGAACCAATTGACTAGAGACAAGTGCCTGAGTCATTCAGGTTAGCAAAAGCAATAGATTTCTAGAGAGAAAAGTTGATGATCAATAGAGAAAAGTAAACATGGCATTGCGTAGAGAAATATTACTGCAGTTTCTGATAGTTGTCTTAGCTTAAAAGCTTTAAGAAACATGTCATACTTCACGATAAGCCAGAGGAGGAGTTGCATTGCCTTGCACACAACTGAGGACAAATCAAGTTTTCTTAGCCAACAGAGACACCCATGGATTTGAAAAGGCTTGCAGATGGTGTTCACAAATGACACCTTGGAGATGATGACATCAGCTTTAAAGGCGAGGTAAAAATCCAGTGGCTGGGATTTTGACAACATGTGTTCAATTTAATGACAACAAAAACAACTTTACATACTGTATTGCACATTGTACATACTATCCTGTGAGAAATAATGTGATATAGGAAGCAAACAACCCACATATGGTTAGGCAATGATACGTTTCCAGGAGCACCTGGGTGCCTCAGTCGGTTGAGCATCTGCCTTCAGCTGAGGCTATGATCCCAGGGTTCTGGGATTGAGTCCTTCTTCGGGCTCCTTGCTTAGCAGGAAATCCCTTCTCCCTTTCCTGCTCCCCTGCTTGGGCTCTCTCTCTCTCCATCTGTCAACTAAATAAATAAATAAATCTTTTTATAAAGATGATAGGTCTCCAAACACTTTGATGTTAATTTTTCTTCATTTAAATTACATCACGTTGTTCCATGCCACCTGGTATGGGCCCATCTCACACTAATAAATCAGTGATTTCTGCGATGACCAATTTCTGCAATGAACTGGTATCTTATGTAACTACCCCACTCCCAACAAGCAGAAGCTTTCAATAGTGACCATATTAGACTCACAGTACAATAAGACCACATTGGACACAACAATATAGAATCAATTTCGCGGGACGCCTGGGTGGCTCGGTTGGTTAAGCGGCTGCCTTTGGCTCAGGTCATGATCCCAGCGTCTTGGGATCGAGTCCCACATCGGGCTCCTTGCTCAGCAGGGAGCCTGCTTCTCCCTCTGCCTCTGTCTGCCTGTGCTTTCTCTCTCTAACAAATAAATAAATAAAATCTTTAAAAGAAAAAAAAAGAATCAATTTTGCCATCATGTTTTAAAATTGTACAACTAAAAAGGTGCTGGCCCATGATGCCATAAGGAACTTGCTCTAGAAAATAAATTAGTATACCATTTCTGTCATCAAAAAAATCTTTCCCAAAAAATGTTAACTGAATCTATTAGTTCGCTCTGTAACAAAGTTGATGGACGTCCTGGTGTGAGCTCCTTATCTTGTTGCAGACCAATAGGAAATAGTTTGCAAACTTGGTAGCCATCTGGGGACTAAGTCTTGAGTAGCATTGTTTAAAATATCTATTTACATCTATAATGTCTGTTGTGAGTTGAATGGTAACACCCCCAAAGTTATGTCCATATCCTATCCCCCAGACCTGTGAAAATGTCACCTTATTTGGAAAAAGGACTTTTGCAAATGTAATTAATTATCTCAAGATGAGGTCATGCTGGATTACCTAGGTGAGTCCTAAATTCAATGTCAAGTGTCCTTACAAGAGACACAGGAGGAGAAAACACAGGGAGAAATTGGAGAAGATGACATGATAGATGAAGATGATAGATAGTTGAAGGCAGAAATTCAATTGTTGCTGCTCTGAACCAAAAAATACCAAGAGCCACCAGAACCCGAAAGAAGCAAGAAAGGATTTTCCCCTAGTGACTTTGGAGACCATGTGGCCTCCAATACATTTCTGCTATTTTTAAGCCACCCAGTTTGTGGTAATTTTTTCAGTAGCCCTAGGAAACTAATACAATGCCATAGCTTTTATTGTTATATTACATTAGCTTCTAAAAATATCATTATGTGCATTCTTTAGGAATATATTTTTGTAAATATAACATGTATATATATACATATAAATATATGTAAATTCATATATACATTATAAATATATATATATATCAAGGACAGTGATTTGATAAGTAATTAAATCTAATGGTTGCAACTCATATTTTTTAAACTTCTTATGATTAATCAAGGGAATCTCTCCTACTTAACTCAAGTACATTTAGTTATCTACTAAGCATGAGAATTAAATTAGCCACTTGTCAAGAATATCTCTACCTTATTCTTATAAGTAGAAGGGACATTTTTTAAGTGGAAGGGACATTTTCTTTCCCACAGAAATGTCATGCCATGAATTATAATAATAAAGAATTAGACAAGGAATTTATGGTATGTGTCCTGTATTTCCGAGTTTCACAGGTTTTTTTTTCTGATTTTTACACAGCCATGTAAATATACATACACATGTAGAAATATAAATACGTACACTGCTATCACTAGGGGCAAAAGTTGGGAAGATATTATTATATGATTTACGTGTAAGAAATATCCTCGTTATTTTACTTCCAAGTGCAAATTGATTTGGAAAATGATTACGAGGATAGACTATAATTAGTCCAACCATTTTATTTTTTGTTTCCTCCTTTCAATAGGGAAGGAGTAGTTTGAATCATATCAGCACAAACCACAGTGAACAGGCTCTGGATTTCTAATCCATCAGGAATAAAACCCTTTCAGGGATCTCTCACCAATATCACTTTTCTCTTTCTCAAAGCATTTATCCTACAATTCACCACGTACAGTTGCACCTGCATGGTATATTCACATTCACTGCTGGACCTGCCAAAAAGTGACTTGCAGTTACCATGTTTCTGTTCAAATTAGCTGGGCTCTCTCTGTCTGTGAAACATCTGCTTTGAGTGATACTGTAGCAGCTGTGATGATCTAATAGTAAGCTAAGCACTTTAGTATTCAATTGTACAAAAGGGGCTTTGAGGAGAATGATAAATGACCTAAATTAGATGACGATTTTTAAGTACCTAATTTTAACCTTTGCCATAATGAATGCTTTTTCCTCAAGCTTCTTTGCACCTGTCGCTCTTGGAGAGTGAATAAAATACGCCTTCTTGTTGTTTAGTTCAAGTTGCATTCTCAACAGATTGTTAAGCAATGCCTGAAATAGTGAAACGAACCGCCACATTGTGCCTTTTAAGAGCTTTCTCTCTCTCACTCTGTTTTTTGTTTTTTGTTTTTTGTTTTTTTTTTAGCTTGCTCTAATTTCCTATGGTCTTAAAAGGCAGAACTTTCTCCAGAGATGCATATGGACCATAGAAATAAATATTATATAAACCTACATTTCATCCTTAAGAAAATCTTTCATATTTTAACATATTTAATCTTAGACTAATAAGGTTTTTTTTCTTTAAAAGGTTTTGTATACCGACAGATAATGTTTTGATTCAATTTTGATTGATAAAATCAGGTTTGATTTTATATTAACAGGCCTACAATATTAGGTAAATATGAGCACTAAAATAATACATGATTATTAAGAAGGTACTTATCCGGCACCTGGGTAGCTCAGTGGGTTAAAGCCTCTGCTTTTGGCTCAGGTCATGCTCCCAGGACCCTGGGATCGAGTCCCGCATCGGGCTCTCTGCTCGACAGGGAGCCTGCTTCCCTTCCTCTCTCTCTGCCTGCCTCTCTACCTACTTGTGATCTCCATCTGTCAAATAAATAAATATATAACCTTTAAAAAAAAAGAAGAAGAAGAAGAAGGTACTTATCCATTTCCCTAAAATTATAAAAATAATTGGGTTCTACTTTTCAAACCAATCCCTCCTATCCCCCCCACTCCATCATTTTTATACACACATTGGAAAGAGAGTAATGAAGTCATTCTTGCCACCTTGGAAACAATGGAATAGTAATATCCTGTTTACAAAATGCTTCCAGAACAGGGCTGTCTGGGTGACTTAGTTGGCTGAGCATCTGACTCTTGACTTCAGCTGAGGTCATGTTTTCAGGGTTGAGGGATTGAACTCTGTGTAGGGCTCCATGTGAGGCTCTGCACGGGGCCTGGAGCCTGCTTGAGATTCTCTCCTTCTCCCTCTACCCCATTCCCCCTGAGCTCTCTCTCTCTCTCTCTCTCTCTCTCTCTCTCTCTAAAATAAATAAGTAAATCCTTAAGAATACTTCCAGAACAACATTCCTCGCAATGGGAACATTGAGGTAAGTTTTACCTGTGACAGATTCAGACTGTTAAAAGTGTACACACAAAGTGAAGTCTGAACTAATGTACAGGTTTGCTTCTGTTTTGTTTTTATTTGTTTTGTTACATGGTCTTCCAACTACCTAAAATTGGTAAAGGAAAGGGAGTCTGAAGACATGGTTTCAACTATCTATCAAAATGTTTTAACTTCTATGTGTGGAAGGCATAAACTACAGCATTATTTTATGAATTTTCTTTATTAAATTACTTTTCCAAAATTGTCATGGTAATACTTGCACACAAGAACTGGTAAAATAGTACAAAAGCTAATATATACTCTCCTCAAACCTTTCCCATTAACATCCCTGTCTCCGCTAGATCATCAATATGTCAAATCACCTTTGCCTTACTCTAAAAAATACACAAATGTCTATATACATCTATAGGGATTTATTGTTCATGTGTCTTTTTACAAAGATATATTGATATTGTAGAATTTACTCTTCAGCTTGCTTTTCTTTCTTAATAATATATCATTGGCATATCCCAGGCAAATAAAGAATGTAACCTAAAACATGCTCTCAATTTAGGACATCAGTGGCATTTCCTGCAGCCCATAGTGAAGGAGACATTCTGGCCAACTGGTGCCTTGACCTCTTCCTTCTCAAGGCACCAACTGGTGCTTTGACCCCTTACTTCTCCCATGTATTTTCATGCTTCTTCCTGTTATCAGTCCAGGTCAAAACACTGACAGGTCCCTGGTATATGCTAGGGAGAGGGAGTTCTACTTATTACTGTACGTTTTCATATCTTCTTGTTTTGCATGATTACAAATTCCAAAGCATATACTTCGGTTTCACCTTACCTTCTGGCATCCCATCTTAAAGAATGCCTCTGCCCTGGGTATGTATCTACTCATTAATAGACTAATCACATTGTTTCCAGATTTTTTCCAAGAAGAATGACTATAAGAAACATATTTAACATGATATAATAGGAAATGTGAGTACACATACTCATTCTTTAACTTTCATAAGAATAGAAATACCAAATTCATGTCAGCATTTATGAATATACCTTTTTGATCCAGACCTACCAGATAAACATTACTGCTTTTAACAATTTTTGCCATTCTTGCAGAAATTTTTCATCTCATTTTTACTTTGATTTGCTTTAACCTGACTACTAATATGTACTATTTAGATTTGCTCTTCTGTGATTTTCCTACTCATATCGTCTCTTCATTTTCTTTGTTCTTGGATTTTGTTCTTTCATCGACGTTACAGATAGCAATCCTCTGTGCTACAAATATAGATTTGTATAGCTTTTTTTTTTATCTGTTGACATTTAAAACAAAGTTTCTACAATTTAGTAATTTTATCTGTGTGGGTTTTTTAGGGGTTTTTTGTTTGTTTGTTTGTTTTTTGCTTTACAAATTTCTGATCTTGTTTTAGAATTCTTTCCTGCCATATGTTTAGTGTCTTTCAGATTTATTGAAATATTTCAAGGGGTGCCTGGGTGGTTCAGTCAGATAAGCATCCAACTCTAGATTTCAGCTGGGGTCATGATCTCAGAGCTGTGAGAGGGAGCCCTGCAGCTGGCTCCACGATCATCAGAGAGTCTGTTTTACTTCCCTCTCCCTCTGCCCCTTCCCTCACTCACATGTGCATGCTCTCTCCTTCTCTCTCTCTCTCTCTTTCTGAAGTAAATAAATATATATATATTTTTTAATTTTTTCTTTTTATTAACATATAATGTATTATTAGCCTCAGGGGTACAGGTCTGTGAATCACCAGGTTGAAGTAAATAAATATTTTTTAAAAAAGAAATATCTCAGCTATTTCAGTGTATATATAACTTATTATAGGATGCAGTATTTTGGAGTCTGTTTTTATTTTCTCCTGAGGGACAGTTATATGTCTATATATATATATATATATGTACATATATATATATATTCATATATGTTTGGCCTTGAGCATCCCTCTATACTCTTTCTTTTTTTTTTCCCAAGGTTTTCTTTAAATTCCAGCTGGTTAACTTATAATGCAATATTAGTTTCAGTGTAGAGTTTAGTGATTCATCACTTACATACAATACCCAATGTGCATCACTATAAGTGCCCTCCTTAGTACCCATGATCTGTTTAACACCCCAGCTCACTTCCCTTCTCTTGACCATCAGTTTGTTCTTTATAACTAAGAGTCTGTTTCTTGTTTTACCTCTTGTTTTCTCCAAGTTCCTTTGTTTTGTTTCTTAAATTCCACATATGAGTGAAATCATATGGTATTTGTCTTTCTCTGGCTGAGTATTATACTCTCTAGCTTCATCCATATTGTTGCAAATCTCAAGATTTCATTCTTTTTGATGGTTGAATAATATTCCATCATGTGTTGTTGTTGGTGTGTGTGTGTGTGTGTACGCGACCTCTTCTTTATCCATTCATCAGTCAATGGACATTTGCGTTACTGTATATTTTTGCTGAATGTGCTAAGAATGAAAGGCTCTCACTGCTCTGACCCAGATAATTTCTCCAGGCTGCATTTGCAGCCACAACCTGGTGGAATGAGGTCCTCTCTCCCTCTGAGACAAAGAGCATGTTTACTTGCCTCTCACTATAAAAGTTATGGATTCCTCAAACACAGTCTTCCTCCTCTATAATACAACCCATTGCAAAGGCAGGCATGCAACTGAGCCATCCATTTCGCACATATAAAGACTTGGCAAATTAAAAGAAATGATGCAAACATGCTCATGTTCTTCGCTGTGACATCAGAAACAGTCATTTTTCTCTCATCCAGGAGTCCCATGTATTCTGCCCATATCCATTTATCAGTAACAGGCTAACTTAGCTTGTAACTAGAGTAAAATCCCATATGCAGCAGCAACAATACAGATAAATGTACACATCCATACACAACTATATACATATAGTTGTACATATCCATACACAATTATATATATATGTAAATTTAATGATTATATTTCAAGATCTTATGTATTTTTTTAAGTTTCTTTTTGAATTCCAGTTAGCATTCAGCGTTATATTATTTTCAGGTGTACAATATAGTGATTCAGCAATTCCTTATGTCACCCAGTGCACATCACAAGTGCCCTCCTTAATCCCCATCACCTATTTCACCCATCCCCTTACCCACCTCCCCTCTGGTAACCACCAGTTTGTTCTCTCTAATTAAAAGCTTAAATAAAGTAAAAAAAAAAAAAAAAAAAAAAAAAGTCTGTTTCTCGGGGCGCCTGAGTGGCTCAGTGGGTTAAAGCCTCTGCCTTCGGCTCAGGTCATGATCCCAGGGTCCTGGGATCGAGCCCCACATCGGGCTCTCTGCTCAGCAGGGAGCCTGCTTCCTTCTCTCTCTCTGCCTGCCTCGCTGCCTACTTGTGATCTGTCAAATAAATAAATAAAATCTTTAAAAAAATAAAAAATAAAAGTCTGTTTCTCAATCTCTCTCTCTTTGCCCATTTGTTTTGTTTCTTAAATTCCACATATGAGTAAAATCATATGGCATTTATTTTTCTCTGTCTGAATAACTTTGCTTAGTAACATACTCTCTATCTGCATCCAGGTCATTGCAAATGGCAAGATTTCACTCTTTTTTATGGTGGAGTAATGTTCCATTGTGTATACATACCACCTCTTCTTTATCCATTCATCAGTCAATGGACACTAGGGCTGTTTCCATAATCTGGCTATTGTAAATAATACTTCTATAAACATCAGGGTGCTTGTATCCCTTTGAATTAGTATTTTTGGGTAGATACCTAGTAGTGCCATTGCTGGATCACAGGGCAGTTCTCTTATTAACTTTATGAGAAAACTCCATGCTGTTTCCCACAGCAGTTGTACCCATGTGCAGTCCCACAAACAAAGCACAAGTGTTCCTTTTCTGCACATCCTTGCCAACACCTGCTATTTCTTGTGTTGTTGATTTTATCCCTTCTGACAGGTATGTGGTGATATCTCCTTGTAGTTTTGATTTACACTTCCCTGATGGTGATGATGAACATTTTTTTCATGTGTTCAAGTTGTTGGTTATCTGTATGGCTTCCTTAGAGAAGTGTCTGTTCATGTCTTCTGCCCATTTTTAATTGGATTATTTGTTTTGGAGGTGTTGAGTTTTATAAGTTCTTTATACATTTTGGATACTAACCCTTTTTCAGATATGTCATTTGCAAATCTCCTATTACACAGGTTGCCTTTTAGTTCTGTTGATTGTTTCCTTTGTTGTGCAGTTTTTTATTTAGTTGTGGTCCCAATAGTTTATTTTTGCTTTGTTTCCCTTGCCTCAGGAGACATATCTAGAAAAATGTTCCTATGGCCAACATCAAAGAGGTTATTGCCTGTGTTCTCCTCTAGGACCTTTATGGTTTCAGGTCTCACATTTAGGTCTTTAATCCATTTTGAATTTTTTCTTGTGTATAGTGTAAGAAAGTGGTCCAGTTTTTTTCTTTTACATGTTGCTGTCCAGTTTTCCTAACACTGCTGAAAAGTCTGTCCTTTTCCCTTGGATACTCCTTCCTGATTTTTTTGCAGTTTAATTGGCCATATAGTTGTGGGTTTATTTGTGGGTTTTCTATTCTGTTCCATTCAAGATCTTATGTTCTTGATCATTTTTATCTTTTGATCTAATTTTGAGATTTTGTATAAAAATGTATGTTTAAAGCTGTGCTTAATCAAGTTCTTCTTGGATTTTGCTTTATACATTTGATTGCTAGACTGTTTCAACCACAATGTTCTATGACTCTATCATTTGTTTTGTGAGTGTATCTTTTACCATGAAATAATTCATGTTTTCTTCCTCAGTTTCAATATCAAATTACACTTTGTCATTAATCTATTACCTTCAGATTCCATTTTGTTTGCATTTTCCTGTTATAATTTACTCATTCCTTAATTTTGAAACCACTGTTTACACTTTGACTTAAGTGTATCTCCTAATAATTGCACCACTGGCATCTTTAAAATAAAAATTGATAATTATTATTTGTTGCAGGCATGATGGGTGAATTATTTATATTTTAGTTCCATTTTAAATTATTTTTATCCTAATTTGTTTACTACTTTTGCTAATGTATACTGTTTTGCTCTGTTTTCTTTCCTTACATGTTATGGCTTGAATGAATTTTTTACATAGATTATTTATTTTTCAAAATGATACTTGCTAAGTATGAAACTTTTATCACTGAAAGGGTATACTGTGCTTTTGACATTAGCACAACTTCTTCTACAGCTTCCCCATGTTGGAGAGGGGAAGCCAGGAACAATATTACCAAATCCCTTCCTCATCTGGTTCTAGGTTAGAGCTGTCAGTATGGAGCCTTTGGTGTGAGATCTGAAAGATGGAAGATAGGATAAGCCATTATTTCCCATTGGCAGCCACCAGCAAATACATGTGAAGTCCTTGGCAGTTTCTGCAAAGTCAGCTGAGACAGTGAGCAACAGTTTCTGGAGACAACTTGCTTCAGTGCTAAAGGCTGTGATGGTGGCAGGAACTTTCTAGATATTTGCAGAAACCTCCAGGGAACATCTGGAGAACCACTAGTTTTGAAAGTACATTTTTAAAGAATTTTACCCTTTTCAACCATTTTTCATATCTCTTACCCTGCTTCTGGCAACCATGGATCTGTTCTCTATATCTATGAGCTTGGTTCTTTTATTTTATTATTATTCTAATTATAAAAGATATTGTCTAGTATCTATATTTCTTTGTCTGACTTATTCCACTTAGCATAACTCCCTCAAAATCCATCTATGTTGTCACAATAGCAGAATTTTCTTCTTTTTATGGCTGAATAATATTCCACTGTATATATATCACAATTTCTTCATCCATTCCTCCATCAATGGAGATGTAGCTTGATACTACATCTTAGCTATTGTAAATAATGCTGCAATGAACATGAGGGGTACACTTACCTCTTTGAGTTAGTGTTTTCATTTTCTTCAAATAAATGCCCAGAAGTAGACCATATAGTAGTTCTAGTTTAAATTGTTTGAGGACTTCAATATTGTTTTATTGTTTTACATTCCCACTGACTGGGCAATAATTTCCTTTTCTCCATATCCTCATGAACACTTGTTATTTCTTGTCTTCTTCATTCTAGTCATCCCAACAGTTGTGAAGTGATAGTTCACTGTGGTTTTGATTTGCATTTCCCTGGCTGCTAATGATGTCGACCATCTTTTCATGTGCCTGTTTGCCATCTATATGTCTTCTTTGGAAAAATGTCTATTCAGATCTTCTGCCTACTTTGTAATCAGATTGTTTTTTGATTTAATTAATTATATTCATTTTCCTCCCTTGTTAATTTGGAAGTTTCTGCTATGATTTCCATTTCTGCAAATGGTTATGTATTAGTCTTCTCAGATTGTCATAACAAAATACCATAGGATGGTGGCTTAAACAATAGAAATTTATTTTCTCACAGTTCTAAATGCTAGAAGTATAGATCAAGATGCTCACCAACTCAGTTCCTGGTGAGAGCTCTCTTCCCAGGTCTTAGATGATTGCCTCCTTGCTGTGTCCTTACAGAGTTGAGAGAGAGACAAAGTAAAATTTCTAGTATTTTTTTTTACAAGAACACTAATCCCATAGTGAAGGTCTTACCTTCTTGACCTCATCTAGCTCTAAGTAGATCCCAAAGGTCCCATCACATTGGGAATTACATCTTCAACATATAAATTTGGGGAGAGACAAACATTCAGCCCATAACCTCTTACTTTTCTATTTCTTGTACTCATATCTAAAACTATTTTTTTCTAATTGCTATATGGAAATAAACTTAAAGTAACATCTCAATTAAGATGCTTTATTTGCATGGAGCACTGGTTGTGGTGCATAAATAATGAGTTCTGGAACACTAAAAAGAAATTTAAAAAATAAATAAAAATTTTAAAAAATAATTTTAAAAAATATGCTTTATTTTATCTATGCCATTCCAAACCCACTAGTAAGAAACCTTTAGAATACTTTTTTTATTTCCCCATTCTCCTACATTTCCCCTTTCAAATATTTGATTTTAAAGCTTTTATTGAGATAATTCTTCATTCTCAACTCTTGAGATTTACATTTGCAGTATGCCTCTTCTGTTTTATTATCTTTATCTTTAAAGGATAAAATCTCAGTCATATTATCATCCACTTAAGTTTAACTACACATAAAAGAGTCAGTGCTTATTACTGACTATTAAATTTAAGTTTAGAATACCCTTCAAGCATTTTCCAAGGATAAAGTAGTGGTTTTTTATGAATTTGTGTTCATATTCCTTTCGCACTGTTCTATAAGTGATTTTCAAATAAAAAAGTCAATATATTTAATGGTGTATCTGAAACAAGATTCTGCTTCTTTCTGTCTGAGACACCTTGGAGTGTACCTCAGTTTCTTCATTTATAAGTTTAACATAATAATATATCTCAAAGGATTCATATATATACTACCTTAAATACATAAAGCAATGCTTAGCATATTAAGTACAATATGTTAGCTTATATTAACTGGGTATTAAACTTTTTTTTGAAGGGGAAGAGACAAAGAGAGAAGGAGAGAGAGAATCTTAAGTTCCATGCTAGGACCCTCCCCACCGCCATGTGGGGCTCCATCTAACAACCCTGAGATCATGACCTGAGCCAAAATCAAGAGTTGGATGCTTAACTGACTGAGTCAACTAGGCCCCCCTGGGTATTAAACTTTTGATGAATAACATTTTCTAACAGTGTATGATATTATTCTTCCATCATATACAAACAAACCTCATTTTATTGTGCTTCATTTTACTGCACTTCAAAGATTTTGCATAGAAGTTACAAATTGAGGTTTTGTAACTGAAGTTTTGGAGCTGTGTTGAGCAGATCTGTGGTGCCATTTTTCCAACAACATTTGCTTACATCATGTCTCTGTGTCACATTTTGGTAAATCTTGCAGAATTTTAATATTTTTCATTATTATTATATTTGTTATGACTATCTATGTTCAGTGATTATGACTCACTGAAAGCTCAAAAGATGAGTAGCATTTTTTATAATAAAGTATTTTTAATTAAGGTATGTACATTGTTTATTTAAACATAATGTTGTGTTTTAATATTCTACAGAATAGTGTAAATATAACTTTTATATACAATGGGAAATAAAAAAATTCATTTGACTTGCTCGGTTACAGTGGTCCGGAAACCAACACACAAATCCTCAAGATGCACCTGCAATTTCCAGAGTCACAGAAGTTGATGATAAGCTGATTCGTTTTTGTATTGTATTATTTAAACTGTTATCTTTAGACTTAGAATTTGGGATTTTATGAATAATTATAGTTTTTTAAGTTTAATCTTGTCTTGTGTTTGGAAAGTCTTTAAAGATTACAGATCCATGTCTGTAAAGAGAACAGCTGCTCTTTTGTTTAATTATATGAGTTACATAAAAATTTACGTTTTAATTTCTAATGTATTTGCTATAATTTTTTAATTATCATTTTGTAATTAGTTTCTAGGGTAATTGCATATTGATCAGAAAAAACAATCTGTATTACTTACACTGATTCAAATATTAAAATTTCCCTGTGGATTAGTATGGAGTCCATTTCTATAAAAATTCAATGTATATATAGCCTGTATTTTAGTAGAAAGGGCAAGTTTCTATATATTTATTAGCTCAAATTTGTCAATGTGCTCTTTTATGTTATCAAAAATTATTTCTTTAATTTTTTGATTAATGAATTTGTGAAGAAATTATATTAAATCTCCCAAGATGACAGTGGATTTAGCTAAATTTACCATTTCATATTTTTCTGTCTTTCTATATATCTAACAAAAAGATTTTTATTCATAAATACTACATGGGGTTATTTATTATTTTTCCATTGTATAGTATCTCCTTGTAGCCTAATTGATTTTCACTTTAAATTCTATTCTATCAGATATTGATATTGTAACACTAACTTAATTTTTTAGCAATCTCTTTATTTCTACATTTTCCATGCAGATTTCAACGTGAATGCTTCAATATTATCTTCCTATTAACTACTTATCTCTTCAACGAAGTCCAGTGAGGCAATTATTCTATTACAGATTTTTAAAAAGTCTTTATTATTATTTTTCCTGCTTCTTTAAGTTTATATTCCTCTACTTCTGTTTACTAATTTCTTCATTTTTTTTTTTTTGAGAATCTTAAATATATCTTGCTGGATACTTTTCAGAATACTATTATAATATTTGAATTTTTTTGAAGGCACATTCTTCCATTTATTGCACTTATTGCCTATCTTTTGTGAAATCAAAATTCCACCACCTCTTTTGGAACTGTAGTTTGAAAGGTTACCTCCTCCAGTAGTGTTTTTATTTAAATGTGTACGGATATACACACGCACGTGTGTGTGTGTGTGTGTGTGTGTGCGCGTTATCTCCCTACACTCCCATTTTCCAGTTTGGTAGTTTAACAGTTCTTCAACTGGCCTAAGATGGTCCCCAGTACAGATCTGGATGTAACGCTAACTTGAGGATGTTCACCTACAAAAACAAAGCACTCAGGTCCACTCAGGAGCTGGGGTATTGTCTAGCCCAGATCCTATTGTATAGCCATGTATCTCTCTGCTCTCTCTTGCCATCTCTCTTACCAAGCAGAACAGTATCACAGCACTGAGCGGTGGTTGTAGCTTATTTTAGCCCTCCAGCCTGGGAAGGGGAGCTCGCACACTATGCTTTTGGGTACTGAATATGGCTTCTGACTCTCACCATGTTAGAGGAGCTTCCATCCCTGTTACCACAGAAGAAGAGAATCTTGACAGCCACTGACCATTTGTGCCCAGAACCAGGCATTTTCAACTCCTGCCGCAGGTCTGTTTTTTTGTGTCTTGTCCACAGAAATGTTTAGACTGTTTTAAAAACATGGCTATATCTTCTTTTTTAATATAAATAAATTGCAGTGGGAAGAGTTTAGAACTTTAAGAGTTACAATGTTATTTTAACATTTAATTAACTTCTATCCTACCTTTAGGGTATATATTTATAAATGTCCTTTACCCTTTCTTCCTCAGCTTTGAGCATACCAGAGATATAAATAGTACAAGATATTTTGGTGTTACTCCTAAAAATACCTTGATGGCTCCAAAATGTACCTTCATTCCAAATAGAAATATATAACACACTGTACCACATACATTTTACTTTTTGCTTCAAAACATTCACCTTTATTTTCAAATTTATTTTAATTGAAGTACTGTTTTTTTTAAAGATTTTATTTATTTATTTGGCAGAGAGAGATCACAAGTAGGCAGAGAGGCAAGCAGAGAGAGAGGAAGGGAAGCAGGCTCCCCGCTGAGCAGAGAGCCCGATGCGGGGCTCAATCCCAGGACTCTGGGATCATGACCTGAGCTGAAGACAGAGGCTTTAACCCACTGAGCCACCCAAGTGCCCCTATTGAAGTACTGTTGACATGCGATATCATATTAGTTTCACATGTACAACATAGTGATTTGACATTTCTATACATTATGAAATTATTACAAATAACTCTAGTTACCATCAGTCACCATATACAGTTATTACAGTATTATTGACTTTATTCCCTATGCAGTGCTTTGCATCCCTGTGACTTATTTATTTTATAACTGGAAGTTTGTATTTTGATCTCCTTCACCTATTTTGCCCATCCTCCCACCCGCTAAAATTCATCTTTAAATATACCACAGCCTCTAGCATAGGTAGTAATTTTAAAACTAATTTTTGAAGATCATATTGTTATTCTCATTAGACAAAATACATAGCTAAGCAGTTATTCAAAGTCTTTGTCAGTATAGGCAGATTTGGCCATTCAAATTAACACTTTTTTAAAAAAGATTTTATTTATTTATTTGATAGACAGAGATCACAAGTAGGCAGAGAGGCAGAGAGAGAGAGAGGAGGAAGCAGGCTGTCGCAGAACAGAGAGCCGGATGTGGGGCTCGATCCCAGGACCCTGGGATCATGACCTGAGCCGAAGGCAGAGGCTTTAAACCACAGAGCCACCCAGGCGCCCCTCAAATTAACACTTTTTATAAAGAATAGAATTTGGTCAGTGTTTAACCATCTAAATCTTTAACAGAGAATATTAATACCTAGTATAGTAATATAGGAGATAAATCAGAGGAGGCTATAGTAATCATCTATCTACCTTCTTTTTGCCAATCCATAAACATGTTCTCCTTTTTGAGTTGGAGCAGACACATATCTCATCAAGATATCAAAAATAATGGGCTATTTACCAACATAATATAAAAAGTGGATCAAAATTTCATGCCACTTAGCATGTTACATTTATTACACATAAAATAAAAATCTTAAAATGATATCTGATCTTCAGCCTGAAAAAAAAAATCCTGTATTTCACTAAAGGGTCTTACTTTTTAGAAGTGTATTTTCTGAGTCATTGAATGAAAGAAGTCTTCAAAGAAAATGTCATATAGGTCTACAATGAGAGGAGAAAATACAATGATATTTGATGACAAATAATTTATTAATTTATAAGTTGTAGAGCCTTGTAGTAGATTGTGTAAGAGAACAGTCTCATAGGCCAGGCTGCCAGGTTACATCCTGGCTCTCCCTCTTAGTAGCAATGTGACTTTGGGAGAGTTATTCCACTTTTTTCTACTTACATTTCCTTATATTTAAATAACATAATAATAATAATTACCTCATACAACTATTGCTAGTAAAAAATGAATAACTATATTTTAAAAGCTTAGAACAATATATTGCCTATAGTAAACATTATGTAATCATTAATATCTTCATGGAAACATAAAAATTCTTTACATTTCCAAAATCAAGTTTATTACTACATAATATGGAATTTTCTTACCAGAGAGATCTTACTCAGTGATGTTTCCTCGCAACCTGAAATGTCCATTTCCCACAGTGTGTTTATTTTGACTTCTATCTTACTTTGTCAGGGAAAATTTGAGGCCTTTAACTTGTAAAGTGAGAAGTAGAAAATATTGTTTTCAACTAATTATTTTTGCCTGTTTTCAAAGGTGATGATATATTTCCTTTTATCCAAAACATGAAATAATAAAGATAATCAAGGAATTTCTCTCAATTACTTCATTTTCCACTAGTCACTAATGAAATATGAGTGTAAATGCCATAGTAGAATAAACACACAAACATAATAATTACCTAAGATGAAAATCCTATAAAACTTTATTAGTACCCCTTATCCACAGAGGACACATTCCAAGACCTCCAGTGGATTTCTGAAACCATAGATAGTACTGGACCCTACATATGCTATGTGTTTTTCTATACTTATGATAAAGTTTAATTTATAAATTAGGCACAGTAAGAGGTTAACCATAATAATTAATAATATAGAACAATCATCACAAAAACTGTAATAAAAATTATGTGACTATGTTCTCTTACTCTTTTTTAAGATATCTTTGTACAATATCTATTGTACTGTACTCACCCTTCTTCTTGTGCTGATGTAAGTTGATAAAATGCCTGCATGATGAGATGAAGTGAGGTGAATGGCATAGCTATTATGACATAGCTCCAGGCTGCAACTGATCTTCTGATAATATGTCAGAAGGAGAATCATCTGTAAACAGTGGTTAACCATGGGTAACTGAAACCATGGAAAGCAAAGATGCACCTAAGAAGGGAACGCTGTATTTTGATTGGGGTAGTATTTATCCAACGGACAGCTTATGCAAAATAAAAATTTCCAGCCTTGTAATAATCACCCAACTCCTTTTACTATGCTTACTTTTTAAAATAGCTTATATAATTTTATGGCATCCTGTAGGGTAATTTCAAACAGATGTCCCATAAGGGTTAATTATGTGTGTTAACTCGACTAGGGCTTCCATTCCCAGGTATCTAGCTAAACATTATTTCTGGGTGCGTTTGGGTGGATGTTTCCAGAAGAGATTAATAGTTGAATGAGTAGACTGAGTAAAGAGGATAGCTGTCCCCAGTATGGATGACAATCAGCTAATCAATCCATTGAAGGCCTGAATAGTACAAAAAAGGGAGGGAAAACTTGAATTCACTCTCTATCAAACTAGGAGATCAGTTTTCTCACCCTGCCTCTCCTGATTCTCAAATCTTCAAACTCAGCCTGTAATCTACACCATCAGCTCTGGATCTCAGACTTCCAAACTATAACACTGGTTTTCTTGGGTCACCAGCAAATGGTAGACTATGGGACATCTTGGTGTCCATAGTCAGTGAGCCAGTTCCTTATAATAAATCGCAAAATTGAAGAAGTGCTCAAAGGTTTATGGAACATACCAAAAAAAATACAGAAGCCAGTTTGAAGGAGCTCACCAGGCAAGTCTATGAGTTGGCCAACAAAATACACAACAAATTTACAGAACTACAGAAATATACAGCTGTATATTTAAAAGTAGTTAGATAGGTAGAAGATAGATGATAGATATATATTTAGTAGACTGATAGTAGGTAGATAGATGATAGATAGATATTGTAAGTTAATAAATAAAATCCGGTTTCATGTGTTCACACTGATAAAACAACTAGTAAGTAAGAAAGAGAAGAAAAACCTCCCCTGTATAGTAGGATAACAGAAAACTTACCAGAATGAATGGTGGAACTGAATAATTATCATTTGGCACCAATTGTTACTAGCATTTATCATAATAATTATTTCAAAATCTTCAATAAATTAATAAATAAAAATTCAATAAAATTTAATAAAATTAAAAAGTAAATGAAATATTTACATAATCTCAGGCTATCTACGCACAAATTATTCATTAATAAGAATGAAGTAAAACAACAGATAAAAAAGTTATTTTATCATACAGAAACTTGGCGATCATTTTTTAATCAAATCTACGTTCGCTACCACCTGATGGGACACAGACAGAACACAGCATCAAATCCTATGCTATCCTTGCCCTCAATTGATAACCCGAGGCTATGCATGAGAAACCATCAGACAAATATAAATTGAGGAATATTCCTCAAAATGACTGATTCACATCTTCAAAAATGTCAAGGTCATGAAAGTCAAGGAAAGATGAGCAACGAAGAGACTAGAGACATGTAACAAGTGGGTGCTCTGCATGGTCCAGGATTGGTTCCATTACAGCATCGGGTAACTGACAAAACATGAATGGGGCTATCTGGGTGAGTCGTGTGCAGTTCTTTGTGGTATTTCTGCAAATATTTTATAAATTGAAATTGTTCCAAAATGTATTTCTTTAAGAAATCGATGAAGAAAAGCATTAAAGTGAGAATTATCTGCATTGTTGTGGTAGGATGCAACATACATGTATGTGGGAAAAGGACGTCCAGAAGCTAGAATTCTCTGCATATCCTATATATGTCAATTTGATTTGGAGCCTTAAACATTTACAAAACAAAATTACATTTTTATAAGTTATCCATAAAAATTAAAAACAAAATGAAACAAATGAATCAAGTTGCATGTCAAGTTAGTACTTTAATCATACAATGACTTTAAAGCACAGAGATTTAACTACATATATACCCTAAAAAGAAAAAGAACTTCAAGGAAACGTTAACCTCTTTTCTGTAGTATGTTTTTTATGGTAGCAGTGTTAGTTTGATTCTGAGTCTGGTGCATAGATGTATATATGCTGTGAATAAAACAAATGAGTAATTGTGTTAGTGTCATTGAGAACCCAAGGAAGGAGTTATAAATGTAAGATGGATGAGTTTAATAACATCTCTCTGTTCCTAATTTGAATTTGAAATAATAGTAAGAGCTCATGATCTATTTTCTCTTAAAATATTCATATTTTGTAGCTCCAACTGCTGAAACATCTACCCACTATTTCCCACTAATTAAAAAATGGGATCTGTGGGAAACTGTGAGACCAGATATGAGTCAGAAATGTCCAAAATGATCTGGAAACATATCATCATAGCATAAAACAAGGAAGCTATCAAAACTATTTCAAATGGATTCAAGAGCCAAAGCTTGAATTTTTTTCCCTTATAAATATTTGAAAAAAATTATCTTTTATATAAGAAAGTGGGTTTTTTCAATTAATAGAATTATTTTCATAACTTTTTGGTATAAACCCAATATTTTTCTGGATTAATTTTCTTAGTGGTTTTAAAACAGTATGATGTTTTCTTCTTCAATGTTCAAATAGTTTATCTTTAAAATATAATTATGATTTAAAGTAATTTATACAAATTTAGAAATAGGTTGTGTGTGTACAACTGACTGTGTGTGTGTGTGTGTGTGTGTGTGTGTGTGTGTGTGTTGCACAGGGGTAAGATGTGTCCCTGAATAGTGTTCAGAAGAGGAATATAGTTGGGAGCCTCTTTGCAATATCCACCTAGAGAAAGACCTGTTCCCAACTTCTGAGATCACAGTAAGTGTAAGTAGGTAGGTGCATCTTAACAAGACAGCAGCCATGCATATAAGTAGGCAAATAGTGAGGCTTCTTTGAAAACCTTGTAGATTCAAAACATATAGTTAGACTTCGCTAAGAATGAGAACTATTAAAAACTCTAGAGAACTATTAAAAACTCTAGAAATACATAATTGTATCAAGAAAATCTCTTTTCCTGAAAATAGCAAATCATTATCTGAGACTACATGCATCTAATATTTATGGCAAATGTGTCTGAACTACAAAATCATGTCTTTGAATAAAAATCTGCATTTTAGCACCAGGGATTTAATAAAACTAAAAGTGTCCATTTTATTTACCCAAAATAAAGATATTTATAATATCATAGTACAAGCTTCAGAGGGAAGAGTAAGAACTGAAGCCAAAAACCAGTGAATTATGGCATGAATGGCAGTGAAAAATTAGGGACACAAAGGAAGTAAGAATTTTTAAGGGGTTTCGAGATGGCTAGAATAGGCACTGGAGGTGTAAGATGACACCAAACAAAATGCTGAATATCAGGGATATGAGCATATGGAAATATTTACAAGAATAAAGTAGAGAGAGAACTTGAAGATACAGAGGATAAATGGGTAATAGGTAGTGTGGTCACTTAGGAGCAGAAGGTAGTCAATTTTGGTGGCCTGGGGGAAGGATTACCTTTAGAGTTGGAAAACTATCACATTGCATGTATGTTTTGCCATAAAGTCATGTAAAAGACTTACTTTCTGGCCTGAATTAATGATTACTTAAAGATAAGTTTTATAATTATGTAACAATTTTTCTTTGGCAAAATACTAAGTGTTATATTGTTATAGTTTGTGCGCTGTATTTGGAATAAAATTAATTTTAGAATATAGAATTTTAGAATATAAAAAATCTTCATTTTAATCTCATACTGTATAGAGCTGGTACAAACCCCACACAATTCAGAGGAAGGAAGGAAGGGAGAGAGGGAGGGAGGGAGGAAGGAAAGAAGGAAGGAAAAAAATCTATTTTCTTTTTAGTGACTAATTTGATCATCTTCAAAATTTCCTGCACATAATTTACTGGAGGTGGGTAAAAACTTTTAATCTTAGATTTCAAATGTGGCCCAATCTTGTCACTTAGAATTTTCTGATAGGCATTGTCCAGTGTATTATGAAAAACAAATGTTCAGCCATTCAGTATCCTTACACAGCTTCCTTCACACATGTTTATCTCCCCTAAATGCCAGGTAGAAGTAAGGAGTAAAGAAGGTGTATTTATTTTCATTACAACAGAAGAGACGGGGCCTCTACCTCCCTGTCTCCTCCTGCTGTCCCTTTCCACCTGAGTTGCTCCGTGCAGCTGAATCTCTAGTTGTTGTAACTCTGACCTGGTTATGAACTTTGCCAATCAAAGCCAGTGGTCCTTCCTCAAAACCCTGCTCTTGCAAATGCCACAGACCTCTGGAATCTGGCTGCCATTCTCCTCTGCCCTAGTTCTCATGGTCAGCTTTGTGGATGCAGGCAGAGTCAACTCACCTCATCATCAAACCCTTCCTGGGAATCTCCTGAGCCAAAATGCCTGCTACTCCTTGTCTAAAATCTCTGAAATGAAAGGAGACAGGAGATTGCTAAACCTCAAGGTTTCCCTCTGCCATCAGTAATACACCTTAAATGTGGTAACCTCACTTCCAACGCTGATACAGGAGTTACTTTGTGATCATATCCTTTCAGAATTCTTAGAATCAAGTGGGGACACAAGCCTTCAACTCCATCACTTGTCTAACACAATTCTGTCTTGTTTGGGGCAAAATCAGGACCCATGTCTGATCATTTTGCTCTCCAGCATTTTTCCTCCCCACCTCCTTTTCTCTCTGACCATCCTACAGGTCAGCCCATTGCCTTTGCAACAAATCTTCTTTTAATCAGATACCCTACTCATGGAGAGGAGTCTCTTTAAGGTCAGAAAGAGATACAAAAGTTGTGGGAGAAATTTTCTTTACATGGTATCCTAGCTTGAAGCTTTCTATCCAGTCTTATAATCTTAATTTGAATATGAAAAACACATTTACTAGTTGTTTTTCTCTGTTTCACCAAGTCCTTGTTTTTCCTTAGTTACCTCAAGCTACTAGAATAAAGGTCTTATATATAAAAAGGTTAAAAAAGAAAAGCACAACAAAATATGAAACTTAATCCTTTTCTCTTGTGTATTATAATACAGTTTTTGAACACTGTTTATTAGGTACAGCAGAGGAGTAGTGATTTAATATTTCGCTGTGATAATTTGGAGTTCTTATTTTTTGCCACAGTGATTTATGAGTAGGCAATAAAATGTTGTTTGCCTCTTGTCTATTACATGAACACATAGCATAAACATCTTTTAATGGCTTAAGTTCTTTTCCTATAATCAAATATCTTAAAATATTATTTTTTCTAAATTTTATGTTTAGCATATTGAAGAGAAATGACAAAAAATCAGAGAACCATGGAAATTTTAGAGCTGACTGAGACCTAAGACATAATTATATTTAATCTCACTCCCAAATATTTATTTATTATCATGTAAAGAGCATGGAGAAAGTCCAAATTTCTGAATTGTTAGCCGGAACTTTATTTTTAACATTTATATATGCCAGAACTTTTGAAGTGTAAGCCTAAAGACTATTAACAAACAACTGATTAGCCAGCTATACTGACTGTGAGATTTCCCTTAATATTTTGCTGTAACTATAGACTACAGAGAATATGTGATTAATTGTAATTAATCACATTAATTGTAATTAATCAGTAAGATTAATTGAAAAGGGAATAAAGGAAAATTAATATAAAGTAACATTGAAAGGAATGCACTGACCTGATTTCTTTTTTTTTTTATTTAAAGATTTTATTTATTCACTTGACAGAGATCACAAGTAGGCAGAGAGGCAGGCAGAGGGTGCGGGGGAGCAAGTTCCCTGCCAAGCAGGGAGCCTGATGCTGGGCCAATGCAGGGTGGGATCCTAGGACCCTGGGATCATGACCTGAGCTGAAGGCAGAGGCTTTAACTACTGAGCCACCCAGGTGCCCCCGACCTGATTTTTTTTTTTAGAATACCTTGGATGATCACTGGGTGCTATATGCAGCTAATGACTCATTGAACACTACATCAAAAACTAATGATATACTCTATGTTGGCTAATTGAGCATCATAAAAATTTTTTTCAATTAAAAAAAGAGAATAGTTCTGTATTGGGATGACTGGGTGGGTAAGTCAGTTAAGTGTCTGCCTTGCTCAGTGGGAAGACTACTTCTTCCTCTATCTGCCACTCACCTGCTTATGAGCTCTCTCTCTTTTGCTCTCTCTCTCTCTCTCTCTGGCAAATAAATAAATAAAATCTTTAAAAAAATAACATCTCTGAATTTAGTAAAGGCAGTGAAAAAATTTTCAGTTGTACTAGTTCAGAATCTAAACTAATGTCATTCCATAAAATATGTGATCAGTTACAATTGTGATTGAAAAAAGGACAAAATTCTGGAAAGAGTCCTACTCATTGGAAAATGAAGGAAAGGACAGTTAGCAATAAAAGATAATCATATACCATAGGTTGATTGTACCACATTTGCAATAAAAGAAATTATAAGGAAGTTAGTTTCCATTTTCCTATAAAATATAAAGTATATACTATAACTGAATAATACGAATTTAAAAAGAAATTTGATGATGAATTCACAGTTTTAAATTCTATAAAATTGCTTTCAAAAGAAAAAAGTACAGAAAAATATGTCAATATTATATCTCCAGGCATATATCTATGTTATGTATTATATACTTTAATATATTCTGAATATAGATTCTGAATTATGTAATGACAGCACAATTTGCAAATCTCGTTGATCAGGTCAATAATGTTATTTAATCAGATTTTTAAATCATAGTATTTGTCATAAATGGTACTAAGACCTAGGTCTAGATCTATGTCTTCATAGACATTTTACTATTTCATACTATGAATATGAAATATACTAAATATACTAATATACTATTTATACTAATAAATACACTAATATACTGAGAAGTTAATTTAAACTAAAGATCTACCTAAAATGTTGTCTTTGAAATCTCAGAGTTACATCACTAAGAAAATAATTTAGATTAGCTAAAAAGTTGGACAAAATCAAATAAGCAACCAAGACATTTTTTAAATGAAGGCAAGTATATCAAATCACCACATTATACACTTTAAACATGTACAATTTTGTTTGTCAATTATATGTCAATAAAGCTGAGAAAAAATAAAATAAAAACATTGTTGTGGTTAAGAGTTTCACTGATGTTTTCTAGTCTTTTCTCAAGCCCAGTGAGTATACTTATGATTGCTGCTTTAAATACTCCATCAGACATGTTCCTTATATCTGTTTCACTTAGATCTCTTGGCTGTGGCTTTATCTTATTCTTTTAAACCCAAAAATGAATAGTCCAATTAAAAAATGGGCAGAAGACATGAATAGACATTTTTCCAAAGATGACATACAGATGGTCAATAGGCATGTCACTCACCATTAGGGAAATACAAATCAAATCAAAACTAAATGAGATATCACCTCATACCTGTCAGAATGGCTAAAATCAATATACAAGAAACAACAGATGTTGGCAAGGATGTGGAAAAAGAGGAACACTCTTGCACCATCGGTGGGAATGCAAACTAATCCAGCCTCTCTTGAAAACAGTATGGAGATTCCCCCAAAAGTTAAAAATAGAACTACCCTGTGATCCAGCAATTGCAGTACTAGATATTTACCCAAAGAATATAAAAATACTAATTCAAAAGGATCATGCACCCAAAGTTTATAGCAGCACAACAACCAAATTCTGGAGACAACTCATGTCCATCAATTGATGAATAGATAAAGAAGAGATGGTAGGTATGTAAATGGAATATTACTCAGCCATAAAAAAGAATGAAATCTTGCCATTTGCAACAACACAGATGGAGTTAGAGAGTTTTATGCTAAGTGAAATAAGTCAATCAGAGAAAGACAAATTACCATATGATTTCACTCATATGTAGAATTTAAGAAACAAAACAAACAAGTAAAGGAGAAAAGAGAGAGAGAGGCAAACCAAGAAACAGACTCTTAACTATAGAGAAAAAACTGATGGTTACCAGAAGGGAAGTGGTTGGAGAAATGGGTTAAATAGGTGATGGGGATTAAGAGAGTACTTGTGATGAGCACTGGGTGTTCTATGGAAATGCTGAATCACTATATTGTGCATCTGAAATTAATATTACACTGTGTCTTAACTAACTGGAATTTAAATAAAAACTTTTTTAAAAAAAAGTATTAAGGGTGTTCCTTTACTCTGTCTACAGTGTTATATGAAGAGGCACCAGGTACAAGGCTCTCAGAAACATGTTCCACGTGCATTTCAGCAAGATGCCATATTATATTATTTTCCACTTAAAGACATAAAAAAGTACATAAGAGTACCAAAAAAAAAAAAAAACCCAGCACCTGCTTTCTGCTAGAATCCTATCTGCAATAAATCTGAATCTGACAGATGAATACTAAGGACAAGTGTAAAGTCTCCAGGAAATATGAACCACCAGATGTGCTGTTTGCCAACCCTTCTATCCCACAAACCTACTCTGACTGCTGAAATCATCATCTTCTGAAAATAATGGCTAACTAAGTATCTCCTTGGAAATTAAAATTATAATCATACAAATATTACTTATTCAAGTCTTCTAAATGTTGAGAAATTAATGGGCTGACAACTGTTCAAATATAACTGTATATTATCACCGAAAGAGAGCTCTGTAGACAAAAGGTGAAAAAGTTTGATTTCTGCAATTACAGACAGGATCTCAGGAAGATTTAATTTTTGAATATTCTTGCTATTTAAAAAATCACTGGTTAGATCTTAAACCCTAAATTTGTTGTTACATTCCTAGTTCTCCATTTGTAAGTCCATTTTTTGGTATAGAATTAAAAATTCTAATAGGTAGTAATGTGACATGAAAGATGATACTGCTTGAAATTTCTCAGGTAAACAAATGCTGAAAGTTTTGCTGATTCTGGTATTTAGTCCTTTACTTTTTCTTATGTGATTATTCAAATAAATGTAAAAGAAAAGTTAAGTCAATACTTTAGGTCTTTATTAAGAATGTCTAAAATGGGACATACTCTGTATTGACTGCAGAAACACTGTAATTGATTTACATCTTGACATTCATATTGAAAAAATTTTCTTTTCCAATGTTATACAATAGAGTGTTGAACATGAACCTCTCTTGGAAAGACATAACTGTTTCCATATGCAACATACAGCTGGTTAGGAAATAGAATCTTCGTATGCACATTTATCAAGACTAAGGCCTTCTATCGACTAGCTCCTGAATTTTTCCAAGTTCATCTCTCATTACCACCCAACATGTCCACTGTCTTCTATTTACTATTCAAACAGAGGGAATGTGTAGTTGCTGGGTATGATTGACTGGGGCTTGGCCTATGGCTGTAAGGCTTACTATGTTTGTGATGATTTGCCTTCCCTCATTTCCTCTTGAGAATAAATACTAGAGAACAAAATTAGCCTAAGAGCACTGTGACTATATGATTCAGAGTACAGTTTAGTCTTTCAAGAAAGTTGTTTAGAAGTCCAATTTCTTGAAATTTTCACACCCTACAATTTTTAGTATTTTCAGCTGTTTTAACAGTATCTGATACTGAGAAATGATATTAGCCACTTCCAGACTCACACAGAATAGACTACATTAGTTTAGCATCTGAAACAGGAAATAACTATAATACTACCATTAAATATTTCTGCATGATCATAATATATCGGACACTATGCTAAGATCTTTAAGTGCATTTTATTTTTATAATGTATATGTAAAATAGGTAATGATTGCTTGCATATTATGTGGAAGGCAACAGGCAAAACTGATGAAATAAATGTATAAATAGTTTAATTAATGGCACATTGTTCAAAAACAGAAATACCCAGATACAACCTCAGATATTTCTGTCATTAAATCCATACTTTAATCATTTTTCTATACTACCATTCTTACTTTATAACCTTCATCTCAAACCCAGCATATTAGAATTACATTTTCTTATGCTTACTTAAAAGTTATTCATTGCTAGCTAACATTATTTTAATATTTTAGAAGGTTTTTAATGTCTTGAGGGTTATATTTTTATTTTCTATTGTATTAGTTTTTTTTTTTAAGATTTTACTTAATTATTTGACAGATAGAGACAGTGAGAGAGGGAACACAAGCGGGGGGAGTGAGAGAGTGAGAAGCAGGCTTCCTGCCAAGCAGGAAGCCTGATGAGGGCCTTGATCCCAGCACCCTGGGATCATGACCTGAGCCAAAGGCAGACACTTTATGACTGAGCTACCCAGATGCCTTGTATTAATTTTTATTTTTTTCCTTATTTCTCTCTATACTGGAATTCTATTTTGCCATTATTACCAAGACTTAGTAAATGTCTTAGCTAATACATTTTACTTCTACTTACTTTTATATTTTAATCTTTTTATATTTAATAATTCAAATAATTTAGTTTCAGTTTTTTTATAATTACATTATCTTTCCTGGTGATTTGAGATAACTAGTGACTATCAGGTATTGGGCACACTAAAAACGGTGATGACTTTATCAATGTATCTGTTCAATTATTATCCACAAAACCCCAGTAAATTAATATTAATTATTTCAGCTTTATAAATTCTTTAACAAAAAGTAGCTATAATTTGTTGAATGTTTAGCAGTATTAATTATACCAAAGGGCTTTATTTTCATTGAGTCCATTGTTTACAACTCAATAGTCATTAAGTATTAACAACCCAGTTACCATATGAGGAAAGAAGGGGCCATAGCATTTAATAATGCTCATGACTCATCCAAAGTCATTTAGCCAGTAAGGACTCAAGCTAGAATTGAACCCAGATAGATTTAACTACAAAATGTATATCTTTTCCAATACATGGGACTGTCATCCAGGTATCACGATAAATGATATCTTCTACATGGAAAGATTTTAACTTTCAGGCTAAGAAGGTACAAAATTTCAAGAAGCTCTCTGTCACTTTCTACAAGTCATTTTGATACCTGATATTGTTGACATCTTCAGTTTAATTCTAAATATTAACAAATTATGATATTACAAAATCTGACCACAAGTATTCAAAGGTGTTATAATGCATGCAATAATGCATCACTATTCAGGTGGTACCTCAGGCAAAAGAGGCTCTAACTTATATCTGTATTAGGAAGTGAGAATTTCTTTGAAATTAACACCAGAAATCCTAAAGACTGGGTAAAGATACTTCATTCTTTTCTCTGGTGTATGAGACCATTTGAAGACCCGTGACACAAAAGAATAACAAAATGAAAACCATCAAAAATCCCTCAATTTCACAAATCACAAGGATAATCTCAAGAAAATAAAAAATAGCAGAAAAATAAATGTTGTTATAAGTATCAAACTCTCCTGATGTTCATATTGATGGTATTGCCCTGGAACTTACAAATAAATAATAAATATGAAAATGTTGTGAAAATAAGGGACACATGCACCCCAATGTTTATAGTGGCGATGTCCACAACAGCCAAACTGTGGAAGGAGACGAGATATCCTTCAACAGATGAATGGATAAAGAAGATGTGGTTCATATACACAATGGAATATTACTCAGCCATTAGAAAGGATGAATATCTACCATTTACACCGACATGCATGGAACTAGAGAGTATTATGTTAAGTGAAATAAGTCAATCAGAGAAACACCGTTATCATTTGTTTCACTCATATGTGGAACATAAGGAATAGTACAGAGAACATTTGGGGGTAGGGAGGAAAGTGAATGGAAAGATATCAGAGAAGGAAAAAAACCATATAGACTCTTGACTCTGGGAAACAAACTGAGGGGTGCGGAAAAGGAGGCAGGTGGAGGGATGGAGTAACTGGGTGATGGGCATTAAGGAGGGCATGTGATGTGATAAGCACTGGGTGTCATACTGAACCGATGAATCATTGAACATTTTATCAAAAACCAATGATGTAGTATACCTTGGCTAACTGAACTTTACTTAAAAAATAAAAAAAAAATAATAAAAAGAAAATGGTGTACAATAGTTGCCCATATAAACCTGAAAGCAAGAGCATATTTATTTTTCTCCCTAAAAGAAAAAAATTAAATACTTTTAATAATATTTATCTGTCTGTAACTATAAAAGGTAATAAATTAATAAGCTAATAAAGAAATAGAAACAATTGCTCAATAAAAGCATATATACTCAACATTGTGGGTGAATCTTTAAAACAAAAAAAACTAAAGCAAAACACTGGAAATAGAGGAAGTAAATCCAGTTTATAAAGAAAATCTTTCAAGAATTTTGTTATAAAAAGAATTAGATAAATGGAGAAGTGGGTATACAGAAAATGAAGATCAAAAGAGTTTATTTTTATGATAAGAAGAAAAGTCTAGATTGATGCATGACACCATGAAAGAATCTGCAGCAGGGGAAAATATTACTGATGCAGGAGACAGAAGGTAGCATTTCTCAGCCACTTTCAGAGCAAGTGATGCTATCGGCCTTAGGAAAAGACAAAAGATTCATCTATAATACAGGGAGGTTAGGCAGAGTATATGGGTACGTGTTGCTGGCAGATACGTAGAAAAAGAGGTTAGGAATTTTAAAATGTCTCCTCTGATTTTGATTTTTTCCTCACAAAAATTAGAAAGATGGTTCTCAGGTAAGAGTGAGGAATGAGAGAAAAAGAAGAGGGGGTGTTAGATTTTGAAAAGAGAAGAAGTAGGGAGTGCAAGAGTGGATGGACTAGATACAATAACTGTCAGGAGTTCAAGGAACTGAGAGGCCATTGCTTTGGAAGACTTGGCCTTGTGTACTCAAATCTCCAAGAGGAAGTTTTAGGATGACAGCAAATCAGAAGCAAAAGCTTTAAAAAAATACAGAAGTAGTTGGAGTGGAAATGGTAGGTTATGACCTAACAGTAGCTACATTGTTACAACAATAAAGGTAATGGATAGTATTGTCTGGTGCATGAACTTCGAAGTTAATGGGTCTTGGGGAAGAGGAAAAGAGAATGGTCTAGAAAACAGCAATCTATATCAATGAGGATGCTTGCCTCACTTCCAGGCTCAGTGCTATAAAATAGGACTGTAGAAGTAGAAGTCCTCTCAAAGGAGATTTGAATTTCTGTTAGAGCAGGAATTAAAGGAAATGTTCAGAAAAAGATTGAAGATAGAAGGGATTTCCTTTTTCTAGTACTGTTCTATGTATTCCAGAAGACTCAGTGGAAGGCTTTCAGAAGTTGGGGGGTGGGAGATCTGAGACAGAATTGCAAATGTGCAGAGTCTTGGTGACTCTGAGTCACCAGAAGATAGAAGTCCTAGAAGAAGAGGATGGCTTGGGAATCTAGGCCTCTCATGCCCACTTATGTGACCAGGATAGAGATGTGTTCGTATTATTCCTAGTAACTTAAAGACAACAAGTGGAGGTGAGGCCATGATACTTGGAGAAAAAATCTGAGATTAATAGAAGCCAGGGGGTCTCCTCTCCATTCTTGTAGGAAGAAACAGAGTAACTAGAGAAGAGATGTAAAAATTAAGAAAGGAAAACTTATTTAAAATGGAGTCAGGAGGTCAACAGGGGGCAATCTTATACCCTACACTGCTGGTGATCCAATAAGAAGAGTATCTTGCTAATTGATACTACCTATTTTATCTACTGTTTTACTCCCTCAGCAGGAGGAAGAGAGGTTTTCTCCTCCCCCCAGCAGTACTAGAGCCAAAGAGAGATTGTCACAGCTCAACCAATGCAAACCCACTCTACTTCAGATTCTCAGTTCATCCCATCTCAGTTCATCTTTAGCTCATAAAAGTTCTCTGCACTCTCCACTTTGCTTTATAAAAGAGCATGTTCCTTTTATCTGTTTTCTGGACTTGCCCATGGGTTTAGTTTAGCTTGCTTGTCCTGAATTGCAATTCTCTGCTATTCTTGCATTTTTGCTGGTAAAAAGTTTTATTTATAAGGTTAACAGGGGGAATCATGTCTGGAGGCTTTCCTTGACTCCTATGGATGGAAGCTTAGAGGTCTGGATAGAGACCTTCTTACTTTTAGTCCATCGTACCTACTCTTGACTTCTATGGATTAATTTCCGTCCTAAGTGACTTCAGTACCACTGCCTAAATGCATGATGGACTATCTAAATTGTTCTTTCTCATCTCCAGTGACTAAGTGGTAGAGCCAGGATTTCTGTTAGCTCCACTCAGCCATTACAACACAATTAAAAGTTGTCCTAGAATATGTAGGATTATTTTTTCATTGTACAATTTTCTTTATACTAATGTAATAATGCTATCATCTTTTACTTATACAATGCCTAAAAAAAATGACCATCTAAATTCAATGACTATTCAGCAAAATATTCTACGCTGGCTGACATCTTTCCAAGATACAGTGCTCTCAGGTAGAATCAAAGACCAAATCAATATACCATGTTTTCACCTCTGCTGAATGGAATATAATTGTGTGGATATCAGTGAATGGTCACTGAGTTTTAAAGATATAAGGCCTTAAACATGAGAATGGTACCTATATAGATTTATTTAATTCAATGACAATATTATCACCAATACCTATGTGAAGCACATTGTAGTTTATACTGTAATTTCATGTTTGAATGTCCCATAATATTGTGTACTGTTATTTTTACTGCTTTGTAGGTAAGAAAAATGGATTCCAAAGAGGTTAAAGGTGCATAGGTTGGCTATGCTGAAATTCAAGCTTTCCTATTACACCATTCTTCCCTTTTCAGAATAGTCAGTACATTGAAAGAAGAACCAGAACTAGAGTCTGAATCTTTGTAATCCTAGTCATGAGTCCTTAACCTACAGATCTGTATGCAAAGGACAATTTGGAACATTTAAATTACTGTTTTCCTTTTAGCTTAAGTGGGCCAGATATGTAATATTCTCTCTCTCTCTCTCTCTCTCTCTTTCTCTGTCTCCCTCTTCCTCCCCAGTCAATCTTTTTCCTGTTATGTTTATTTTGCCTACTATATTCTATTATTTTGATTTTAAATGGCAATCTATGGATATGAACAGGAATAGACAGAGGGACTCTGTTTCTCAATGCCTCTAGAAATTAATTTAAAAATCTCTGGAATGACTGATTTGGTTCACCACACTGGACTCGTAATGATAGTCATACTTGTCTCAAAGGGTGAATACAATTTAGAAAATGTTGACATGAAATTTGCATATAGACAGTATTTGGATACTAAATATACTTAATTACATTCCACGGATATATCCCCATTTCACTTTACTTGTGGGAAGAATGTGATTATTCTTGCACTGAGCACAAAGAAGCTAATCCTTTTTTTTTTATTTTACATTACTGCAAATGGTGGAGAAATATATTTAAATACACTTATCAATGAGTTAGATAAAAAGGAAAATAAAATTTTATGATAAAATTTCCTGGCATTATCTTGATGTAAAAGTTGCTAATGTATGACTATTGCAAACTTTGACAATACTGATTTCCCTATTAAATATTAAGGAGAATACCAGGAAAAGGTTCATGGTAGTAACCTGCAAAGAAAAGGAATACATTAAACAGGAGTGTCACATCATGGCTTTTTTTTTCTCATAAAACTGCAAAACTAACTCATTTGCACTTAAGTAATGAGTAAGTTATTCATAAATAGGGACCTAAAGCTCACTCCAACCTGAATATTTGGGAAATAAATTAACACATAAACTATTGCTAAATCAGAGATCATTCGTTATGGAGGAATTTTAGTTCCAAAAGGTGAGAAATACATGCAAAGTCTACCAGCTCTTGATATTCTTAATTTTGTTTCAAATCCAATGGGGGCTTTCAAGTACCATTAGACTATTGTTTGGGTAATAAAAATATATAGAATCTCCACTTTCTCAAATATTTCATTTCCATAGCAGTATCAGGGATCACAAGCATTAGATTCAACCAATGGGGAGACAGAGTTTTCATTGGCTATCCATTTGGATATATTATTTATATAGAAAAAGTATCACATTTTCTTCTTATTTGGGAATATGACCCTTTTTTGAACGCTCTTCTGACTGCTTTTCCTACCACTTAACTTGGCCACCTTAAAATAAACCTAATAGAATGAGTAATAATCCCCCTTGAGACAATGGGTTTACAATATGCATATAGCCATCCACAAGGAGGGATATGATGTCTGCTATTTAGCAACAAGCCAGAGATGATAATAAAATCGTTAGTTCTGTCAATATAAATGCTAATAGAAAAGGAAAATTGGATCTATGCCTGGTATCACATTTTTTCTGATAGGAAATTAGAGTGGAGAAATCGAATCTGACAAATCTTAACATTTATAGACCAACATCAAAATTGTAGTCTAGAGTACACAATAAATGGCAGAATGCTTCTTAATTAAACTGTGCTTTTGTTAGATTAGGATGAATAGCTTCTGCTTGGCCAACAAAGTGATCCCCAGTCTCCCAGAGGGATCCTTAAAAAATATAGTACAAAATAAAGGCCATAATGTTAGCAAAAATCAAGCTGACAAGCCTGCACTAATTATCTTTGGTATTACAACACTGCTAATAGAGCTGCAGTCTGAAAGATAATAGAGGTGAACTCATTAGCAGTGCCTTGAACTAATGTTTGTAAAGGGAGCATTTATTGTCTGCTAGTCCTTGCATAGTACAACAGTTTACAGCAGCACATTAAACAGGAATCTAACTTGATTTGTGAGCATTTTTATTTAAAGATTTTATTTATTTATTTGACAGACAGAGATCACAAGTAGGCAGAGAGTCAAACAGAAGGGCGGGGAGCAGGCTCCCCACTGAGCAGAGAGCCGGATGCGGGGCTCAATCCCAGGACGCTGGGATCATAACCAGAGCTGAAAGCAGAGGCTTTAACCCACTGAGCCACCCAGGTGCCCCAATTTGCGAGCATTTTTTAACCTCTTGGTATAAATGACTTCATTTGGGAAGAAAAAAACTTCAGGAAATTGGAAAGTCTATATGATTTTAAGGGCAAAGATCAGGAAGTTGATGAAAGAAATACATTTAAAATGTTTCACATTTGATAAAGGACTTAAAGGATATCCAGTCAGCCATGGAAATCTTCCCCATTAAACTTTACCTATATAAATGGGTTAGGAGGGTGGGGAGTCTGTAAAAATATAAAGATATATTTTAGCATTTTCTACAATTTGATTATTTTTAGTGAAATTTAACTTTATTTTAGTACTACTAGTGAGAATGAGTCCCACTGTTTTATGAGAAGTGTGTGATTTTTGCGCTTTGAAAATAACAATGGAATAACCAATGCGACTAGGTTTTTGTTGGTTATTTCAATTTAGTTTGCTTTCTTATTTTAGTGTAGGGGTATGACTGAATTAACTAGGGGCACCATCTTTTCTACTTCTATTTGGCAATATCTGTTATCTAATATCTTCCCTTCACTTGGGGAGGGTCTATCCCATATGGACCCATCCCTTCTATGTAAGATTGAGAATCTGTTTGTATCCACCAAGATGTCCCATCACTTTGAATAGCCACCGTTTGCAATGACTGTGTAATGTCACTCTAATAATGGTTTATTTCACAAATGTTTCATGTATTGGGCTCTCTGTACTTGTCTGCAGTAATTTCCCATAGAGATTTTATTCAGCCAACTCTTATTTTATTCAAACTACAGTATTAACTAAGGAGTTAAACCAAGTTACAAGTTTTCTCTCTCTGAAATTACGTTTCAATGCCCATTTTTGCATGGTAAATTTTTGTCAGAAATATTTAATTTTAAAGACCCTCATGCTATCAAGTGTCCCACTAAGGAGAAACACATGTTACCTTCAGGTAATTATCTTTAGGCTATTTTTCAATTTCTATATATTTCTCAAAAATAAAATTAATATGTGCTTTTAAAAATATGATATATATTGAATGGATATTAAGGAAAACTAGCTGTGTGTATAAAATGTAGTATGTTTCTTTAAAATTGTCCTCAAGGGGCGCTTGGGTGGCTCAGGTGGTTAAGTATCAGCCTTCAGCTCAGATCATGATCTGGGGCTCCTGAAATCAAGCCCCACATCTGGCTCTCTGCTCAGTGGGAGCCTGTTTCTCTCTCTCCCTCTCCCTCCCACTCTCCCTGCTTGTACTCTCTCTGTCAAATAAATAAATAAAATCTTAAAATAAAATAAAATAAAATTGTCCTCAAATCATATTTTTTAAATTAATCCCCACTCATTTCAAATATATTTTCCCACTAGCCATTTAGTATCTAAAACAAATGCTAACATGCATCCACAAAAACAAGCAAAATAAATATTATAAATATATAATTTTATATAAAAGAAAATGTAGAAATTTAGTACCTATATTTCAGAGCATTACATATGTATGTTTTTATTTTTATGTTTTGGGTTTTTGTGTATGTCATATCTGTATTCACATATGTAGCTGAACTTAAACATTTTGTAAATGAATAGTTAAAATTTTGGTTATATATTTAAGAATTTTGTAGATGGATAGAATTCATATATCTGAAGTTACACAAAGTCTGAGTTGAAAGAACTAGAAAATGAAAGCAAGAAAAGTTACATAACCTCTTCCTATTTGATTAGTAAAATTCTAATGACCTTTAAATGTAGAATTTTAGAGTGAGAATCTAGGAGAATTATGACCTTGAAGAAGTACATTGCATTACCCATCCTACCTCTATTACTCCAAACCTAATGAGAACAGCCAGATGAATCTAGCCACTACCAGACTTAATGGTTCCCTCTGACATATGACCTTGAAATGCTCTGAGAAGGACAGCTTGTCTGTTTCCCAATGTCTAAGAGAGTGTGTCCACCTCTGAGGAGAAGTTTTTCTATGTCTCAATAGTATCTTCTTTAACATAGATCATTAAAAAGAAATTTTACTTTACTAATTTCTTCTGTAAATGGGTGGCTTTATTATAGTTCATTTAGTAGATTTCATTTTTTTAATTTCTCTTAATATATTTCAAACTCTTTAGGTAGCTTCTTATGACCAGAGAAAGTAAAAGTAGAAGCAATAACCAAACATTGAGGAATACTCCTAGTACATATAACATACACATAAACACACATACACAAACACACATGTGCAAACTTTCCTTCAGCTGCTCCAGGAAAAAAGCATGTTGAATGCCTCTGTCATAGTCTACATTTAAATACATTAGTAAAAATGAAAGAGTAAGGGACGCCTGGGTGGCTCAGTTGGTTGGGCGGCTGCCTTCGGCTCAGGTCATGATCCCAGCGTCCTGGGATCGAGTCCCACATCGGGCTCCTTGCTCGGTGGGGAGCCTGCTTCTCCCTCTGCCTCTGCCTGCCTCTCTGTCTGCCTGTGCTCGCTCCTGTGCTCTCTCTCTCTATCTGACAAATAAATAAATTAAAAAAAAAAAAATGAAAGAGTAAGAACAAACAGCAGCAACTTCTTTTTTTTTTTAACTTTATTTTTATTTTTTCAGTGTTCCAAGATTCATTGTTTATGCACCATACCCAGTGCTCCACACAATACATGCCCTCCTTAATACCCACCATGAGACTCACCAAGCCCCCCACCCCACCTCCGCTCTAAACCCCTCAGTTTGTTTCTCAGAATCCACTGTTTCTCATGGTTTGTCTCCCCCTCTGAATTCCCATAACACCCTTTTCTTCTCCTTCTCCCAATGTCCTCCATGTTATTCCTTTTGCTCCACAAGTAACTGAAACCATATGATAATTGACTCTCTCTGCTTGACTTATTTCACTCAGCATAATCTCCTCCAGTCCCAGCCATGTTGATACAAAAGTTGGGTATTCATCCTTTCTGATGGAGGTATAATACTCCATTGTATATATGAACCATATCTTCTTTATCCATTGATCTGTTGAAGGGCATCTTGGCTCTTTCTACAGTTTGGCAACTGTGACCACTGCTGCTATGAACATTGGGGTACATATGGCCCTTCTTTTCACTACATCATATCTTTTGGGTAAATACCCAGTAGTGCAATTGTAGAGTCATAGGGTAGCTCTATTTTTTATTTCTTAAGGAATCTCCACACTGTTTTCTAAAGTGGTTGCACAAACTTCCATTCCCACCAACAGTGTAAGAGGCTTCCCCTTTCTTCACACCCACTCCAAGACTTGTTGTTTACTGTCTTGTTGATTTTAGCCATTCTAACTGGTGTACGGTGGTATCTCAATGTGATTTTGATTTGAATTTCCCTGAAGGCTAGTGATGAGGAACATTTTTTCATGTGTCTGTTAGCGATTTGTATGTCTTCTTTGGAGAAGTGTCTGTTCATGTCTTCTGCCCATTTTTTGACATGATTATCTGTTTTTTGTGTGTTGAGTTTGAGGAGTTCTTTATAGATGTTGGATATCAGCCCTTTGTCTGTACTATCATTTGCGAATATCTTCTCCCATTCTGTGGGTTGCCTCTTTGTTTTTCGACTGTTTCCTTTGCTGTGCAGAAGTTTTTGATCTTGATGAAATCCCAAAAGCTCATTTTTGCTTTTGTTTCCTTTGCCTTTGAAGACATGTCTTGAAAGAGGTTGCTGTGGCCAATATTAAAGAGGTTACTGCCTATGTTCTCCTCTAGGATTCTGATAGATTCCTGCCTCATGTTAAGGTTTTTTATCTTTGTGTATGGGGTAAAAGAATGGTCAAGCTTCATTCTCCTATACATAGCTGTCCAATTTTTCCAGCACCATTTATTGAAGAGACTGTCTTTTTTCCACTGTATATTATTTCCTGGTTTGTCGAAGATTATTTGACCATAGATTTGTGGGTCCATATCTGGGCTCTGTACTCTGTTCCACTGGTCTGTGTGTCTGTTTTTGTGCCAGTACCGTACTATCTTGGTGATTACAGCTTTGTAGTAAAGCTTGAAATCAGGCAACGTGATGCCCTCAGTTTTTTTTTTTCTTTTTCAATATTTCCTTAGCAATTTGGGGTCTTTCTGGTTCCATACAAATTTTAGTATTGTTCGTTCCAGCACTTTGAAAAATGCCAGTGGAGTTTTGATCAGGATGGCATTGAAAGTACATATTGCTTTAGGCAGTATAGACATTTTAACAATGTTTATTCTTCTGATCCATGAGCATGGAATGCTCTTCCATCTTTTTGTGTCTTCTTCAATTTCTTCCATGAATGTTCTGTAGTTCCTCGAGTACAGATACTTTACTACTTTGGTTAGGTTTATTCCCAGTATCTTATGGTTCTTGGTGCTATAGTAAATGGAACGGATTCTCTAATTTTCCTTTCTATATTTTCACTGTTAGTGTATAAGGAAGCAACAGATTTCTGTACATTGATTTTTTTTATCCTGTCACATTACTGAATTGCTCTATGAGTTCTAGTAGTTTGAGGGGTGGAGTCTTTTGGGTTTTCCATATAAAGTATCATGTCATCTAGGAAGAGAGAGAGTTTGACTTCTTCTTTGCCAATTTAAATACCTTTTATTTCTATTTGTTGTCTGATTGCTGAGCAACTTCTTTTTAAAATAAAATAAAAACAGAACTTGAATTTCTAGTCTTTGCAAATCAAATATTTTATTTTGCCCATGTACCTAAATTTCCACTTATAATTATCTCTTATGGCTGAAAAAAGGAAAACGCTGACATTAACAAGTTTGCTGAATAGATAAATGCAAAGTAACTAAAGTATTTTGAAAACATGCATGTCCTCATGGATTGGAAGAACAAATATTGTCAAAATGTTTATGCTACCTAAAGCAATCTACACATTTAATGCAATCCCTATCAAAATCCTATCCATTTTTTTTCAAATAAATGGAACAAATAATTCTAAAATTTATATGGAACCAGAAAAGACTTTGAATAGCCAAAGGAATGTTCATAAAGAAAGCCAAAGTTGGTGGCATCACAATTCGGGACTTCAAGCTCTATTACAAAGCTGTCATCATCAAAACAGTATGGTACTGGCACAAAAACAGACACATAGATCAATGGAACAAAATAGCGAGCCCAGAAATAGACCCTCAACTCTATGGTCAGCTAATCTTAACAAAGCAGGAAAGAATGTCCAATGGAAAAAAGACAGCCTCTTCAACAAATGGTGTTGGGAAAATTGGACAGCCACATGCAGAAAATGAAATTGGACCATTTCCTTATACCACACATGAAAATAGACTCAAAATGGATGAGGGACCTCAATATGAGAAAGGAATCCATCAAAATCCTTGAGGAGAAAACAGGCAGCAACCTCTTCGACCTCAGCCGCAGCAACTTATTCCTAAGAACATTGCCAAAGGCAAGGGAAGCAAGGGCAAAAATGAACCATTGGGACTTCATCAAGATCAAAAGCTTTTGCACAGCAAAGGAAACAGTCAACAAAACCAAAAGGCAACTGACAGAATGGGAGAAGATATTTGCAAACGACATATCAGATAAAGGGCTAGTATCCAAAATCTATAAAGAGCTTAGCAAACTCAACACCCAAAGAACAAGTAATCCAATCAAGAAATGGGCAGAGGACATGAACAGACATTTCTGCAAAGAAGACATCCAGATGGCCAACAGACACATGAAAAAGTGTTCCACAGGGGCGCCTGGGTGGCTCAGTGGGTTAAGCCTCTGCCTTCAGCTCAGGTCATGGTCTCAGGGTCCTGGGGTCGAGCCCCGCATCAGGCTCCCTGCTCAGCAGGGAGCCTGCTTCCTCCTCTCTCTCTCTGCCTGCCTCTCTGCCTACTTGTGATCTTGTCTGTCAAATACATAAAATCTTTAAAAAAAAAAAAAGATACATTTCCTTAGCTTTAAAGAAAAAGAAAAAAAGAAAAAGTGTTCCACATCACTGGGTATCAGGGGAATACAAATCAAAACCACAATGAGATACCACCTCACACCAGTCAGAATGGCTAAAATTAACAAGTCAGGGAATGATAGATGCTGGCAAGGATGTGGAGAAAGGGGAATCCTCCTATACTCTTGGTGGGAATGCAAGCTGGTGCAACCACTCTGGAAAACAGCATGGAAGTTCCTCAAGAAGTTGAAAATAGAGCTACCTTATGATCCAGCAATTGCACTACTGGGTATTTACCCTAAAGATACAAATGTAGTGATCCGAAGGGGCACGTGTACCCAAATGTTTATAGCAGCAATGTCCACAATAGCCAAGTTATGGAAAGAACCTAGATGTCCATCAACAGATGAATGGATAAAGAAGAGGTGGTATATATATACAATGGAATACTATGCAGCCATCAAAAGAAATGAAATCTTACCATTTGTGACGACATGGATGGAACTAGAGTGTATTATGCTTAGTGAAATAAGTCAACTGGAGAAAAACAACTATCACATGATCTCCCTGATATGAGGAAGTGGAGATGCAACGGGGGTGGGGGTTAAGGTGGTAGGAAAAGAAAAAATGAAACAAGATGGGATCGGGAGGGAGACAAACCAAAAGAGACTCTTAATGTCATAAAACAAACTGAGAGGGGTGAGGGAGAGAGGGGTTGGCAGAGGGTGGTGGGGTTACATTATATGTTTAAATTTAAAAAAAGCTTAAATAAAAAAAAGAAAAAAAGAAGAGGTGAAGAGGTGGTATATATTTTCAATGGAATACTATGCAGCCATCAAAAGAAATGAAATCTTGCCATTTGTGATGATGTGGATGTAACTAGAGTGTATTATGCTTAGCGAAATAAGTCAATTGGAGAAAGACAATTATCATATTATCTCCCTGATATGAGGAAGTGGAGATGCGATGTGGGGGGGTTGGGGAGTAGGAAAAGAATAAATGAAATAAGATGGGGTTGAGAGGGAGACAAACTAAAAGAGACTCTTAATGTCACAAAACAAACTGAGGGGGGCCGGGGGGAGGGGATGGTGTAGGGATATGGTGGTGGGGTTATGGACATTGGGGAGGGTTATGTGCAATGGTGAGTGTTGTGAAGTGTGTAAACCTGGTGATTCACAGACCTGTACCGCTGGAGCTAATAATACATTATATGTTTATAAAAATTAAAAAAAAAAAAAACATGGCATGTCTTATAACATGCAAACAGGTTATTTTTCTTTTAGGAAATAAAATCACCAGACATTTAGTATATTGCAAAGCAAAAGAAAGTTTAAGTTGTGTTTACATTTTGCAAAATTTTAAAGATCACTGGATTCAAACAGAAATGGCTATCATCTGTTGGAACCTAAGAAAACTCATAGAGTTCTCTTGGAAAAATTTTCAGTTGACCAAGTGGTCACCACATTTTTTTGTTTCTTTGTTTGTGTGTGTGTGTTTTGTACACAGAAAACATACACCTCATTTTTACCACTGAGACAGAAAAATTTAAGATAGATAGAATAGAACCATCAGTACAATACAGAGATGCTCCAGACCTCCATGAGGGCATGTGAAAGTACAGAGGAAAGGAGGGAAGACTAGCCAGGAGGGTACAATACAGGTTTTTTTGTTTTGTTTTGTTTTTGTTTTCCCAAAGTGGTCTTGGCCCAGTTTGAGGTGTTGGCCAGAAGGTTGTCAGTGCCCCTTCCTGAGCACCTAAGTCTATACCCAAACCACTTCCATTATTGGGGTTTCACAAACTGGCTTCTACACACTATGCATCTTCCCTAATACACCCAGGACCAGGAACCATGAAACTGGAGCTAGCCGTGAAGCCCAAAAAATTATGCAAATTAGCCAATCCATGGGGATCCTGGAAATTTACCTATCCTACCCCACTTGCCATGCTTACACTACCCCTTACAGCCACTTGCTGTTCTCCTGTCCCTGGGGGCAGTCATCCATATAACCCTGCTTGACAGCCACTTCTATTTTAGAGCTGCAAAAAACAAAGAGTTCTGCCTTTCATCTCTCCTGGCATCAGTGTTGTGTCCTGCCATCATAAGAATCTATATCATAAAATGAGGAGTCTCTGATGTTGCCCATTAAGGAACCCTGACATCTAAACACAGCAAAAATGAGCCTGCACCGGGGTCATTGTCTTGGTGTCGCCTAAAGGAGCATGACCTTGGAACAAATGAAATGGTGAATACAGGAAAGTAGCAACAAGTTCTTTTGAAGGAGATGGAAGTTGCCCATCTCACAAGGGTGATCCCAACCCTATTCTTAAGGTAGATTTTCAGTTAATCTGTGCATGAAATTCCTCTGTGACTGTTATTGATGCAGGAGTAAACTTGTGATTCCAAATGGTCATCAGACTGAAGGAAAGAGTGGTAGTCCATGTCTGTGATGGAGTTTCTCCTCTCTCCTTCCAGCCATCCACAAAAACACATGTATTCTCAATTGTCTAATAGGCAATATTAACCACGAAAGGAACCAGCAACAGGATGATGCCCATGCTTTGTGGTACCAGGATGGGCACCAAACCGTGACACGGAGAGCCTGACTGCTTCTGGACTTCAAAGTATGTGCAGTCAGAGTCTGGATATTTTTCAGCCCTCAACATCAGGAAAGAACTTACAGAATTTCATTTTTAATACTTTGCTCATATAGGTGTATGCTTTCACCCATATAAGGTAAAAGTACCTGAATGTACAAAGTAATCAACGAAACTTCTGTATGGCATTTTTCTCTCTCAACAAATGCACCTCAACCAATTCTATTTGTCCCTAGATGGGTTGAGGAGACAAACAGCAATGAAATACATTAAGAACAAAACTTACAAAGAAATCTGACCTAACAAGCTCTTCTAATCACTCCTGCAAATATCGGCATATTTTGACAGTGTAGTTTTAATAAATGCAAGAATCTGCTACAGTTGATTATCTCCATTGCATTTGAAAAATGTATCGATCACTTGACTTGAATTAATGATGCAAGTTTCTTAATTGGACAATCAGGATCAGGAAGCTGGATATATGTTCAAGAAGAGCTTCTCTTTTATTGACTTCCTCGTAGGAACTAATGAGATTATCATTTAGGGTAATTTTGCTTCTTCTACTGATTGAAACATTATGATTGTACAATATTGACTTTCCTTGATAATAAAACTCAATTGGATTATTAAAACTCATTTTAATGACTTGGGATTTGATTCTTGATTATTTTAAGAAACTATTTTCTTTTCAATTCCTGAAAACTTTGTTTTCTTCATAGGGTGAAGGTGAATCACCTTGGCTTTTTTCATAAAGTCAAGACATTTAACTTAAACTATATAAGACACTGAATTCAAAGCTTTAGACCTTCTTTTAAAAAGGAAATTCCAAAGATTTCCTGAAAACTATGATGGTTAACTTCAAGGTCTTGATGTTCTGAGGAAATTAGAAGCCTTAGTATTGAGGACTATGCTTTCCCAGGATTTCTTCTCCTGCTTCTCCCTTTCTTTCCATCCTTTTTATAATCTATAGGATTCCTGAGAGCATATGCATTTTCAAAAGCTCCACCTATCTCATTTCATTTGTATTCTAATTTGATACAGGTGTTATTTCCCAACTCTTATAAATAAAAACATTGAATTCGTGTAATTTGATATTTGTTCTAAGTTAAAAACGTGGTTCACGGCAGTCACAGAATTAGAATCTATTGCTCTTTTCCTCCCTAGATTGCTTCATGGTTCAACCCAGAACTCAGGCTACAAATTAAACAGAAAATTATTCATGTGCTGGTTTGTATATGCATAATATGTGTAATATATTTATATGATAAATTAAGAAATAAATATTGTTATTACTATTACTAGTTGATTTTTCCAATGCATTTTAATGTATACTCATTTGTCTGGGTTTCTCACACACGGCATTTACTTTCAGATGTTACTTGAAACAAGTAGGTAGAAATAAGGTTTTCCAGGGTGACTGAGTGGCACAGTCCATTAAGCTCCGAATTTTGGGTTCAACTCAGGTCCTGATCATAGGGCCCTGATTTCAGGGTTGTGAGACTGAGCCCTGTGTCAGGCTTGGCACTCAGTGTGGAGTCTTCTGAGATTCTCTCTCTCTCTTCCTCTGCCCCTCCCACTCATGTACTCACTCTCTCTCTCTCTCTAAAATAAACAAATAAATCTCAAAAGAAAAGAAATAAGGTTTGTTATCACTTAAATAGGGCCACCATTATGGAATCCTAAATGAAATGTCTTCTCCAATAATCTTTTCATTTCTTTTTCTTTTTTGTCATTTGTTTTCATTTTTTTTTACTTTATTTAAGCTTTATTTAAACATATGATGTAACCCCACCACCCTCACCCAACCCCTCTTCCCCCCACCCCCCTTAGTTTGTTTTATGACATTAAGAGTCTCTTTTGGTTTTTCTCCCTCCCGATCCCATCTTCTTTCATTTTTACTTTTCCTACCACCTTAACTCCCACCCCCGTTGCATCTCCACTTCCTCATATCAGGGAGATCATACAACCATAGCTACAATACCTGGCACCAAAGGCGAAATGAGGTTTTGTCATAAATTCTGGTATTCTAGGGTCCAGCACCTGTTCCCACAGCATAGGGCAGATAGGAAATTAGTTCATTACTTATTTTGTGTGCTTCCTAGGAAGCTGAAGGATCTACAGGAATTCTGGACTGTTTTAATTGCTTTCTAGTCTTTACTGTTTAATAGGCAATAATTATTCCTACTAAACATGCTTTTATTAGGTCACAGAAATTATTTCAGGGGACTCATGATGGGGACCACTCAACAATGACCACACTGATTTCTTTCCAGAAGCAACTTGATAAGTTAATAAATATTCCTAAAACACAGATTAGCAATCTCTGAATCCAACTTCAGTATGAAGTCTTTATATTCAGTCAGTTATCCCAAATGGGATGAAAAGTAGCCCCAAATAAAATATTAGTATAATTCAGCCCCAAATTCAGAAAGAGTTTACTCAGACAAGGTATCTTCTATAGTGTCTGCCAATAAATATGTGATTTCCCGGGATAGGAAGGGAAAGCAACAAGCTCACTTTTTTTCTGTAAACCACATATTAAAGATGCAAATGTGGACAGCAGCATTCTTCCTCTTTGACAACCTAAATGATAAGAGGGAATAAGAAACATAGATTTTCTCATTTGGAGAAAATCTGAATCATCTTCTGTTTCCTTCTGCTTAATGTGTCATCTGCATATTAGTCACATTAAAATTTAATGTTACCACTTCTTTAATTTTTTGTATAAATGACTCACAAGATGGAGTTCCCAAATGTTGAATATCTATATGGCAACACAGTGACCAAAGGACTGCTACCTTAATAGAAAATCATCTTCCATGTTGTCATAAAAAGCCAAAGTCAGGGACACCTGGGTGGCTCAGTTGGTTAAGTGGCTGCCTTCGGCTCAGGTCATGATCCCAGCATCCTGGGATCGAGTCCCACATCGGGCTCCTTGCTCGGCGGGGAGCCTGCTTCTCCCTCTGCCTCTGCCTGCCTCTCTGTCTGCCTGTTAGAGAGAG